>PVKS010004231.1:0-95365 GCA_004027875.1 Aplodontia rufa | reverse complement strand
TATATTCTGGATATTGCAATTATCCCCAGGAGTGCCCCCCCAATTACCCTCCCTTATCCCTCCCTTCCCCTTCCCATTATAACTCTAAAAAAAGTATTAGATTGTAAAGCATTACATCTTATCTGGATTTAACTCATGTTTCTAGACCAACTTTCTCATTGTCCAGGGACTAGTCCCCACCTCCACATATGAGTGGAGACAATCGACCCTTAGATCTCTGGGTTAAGCTGGGTATTCGAGTTCTTGATACTGCACTTGCAGCTTGTCTGTACAACTGAATTATTTCAAAATAAATTATTAAAACCTTTTTAAAATTGTGGTTTATTTAAATTCTCCTGTCTTTGGAGTCAGAGTGAATGAGGTCAGTTCCCTCTTACAGATGGATGACTCTAGACTGCTCCTTGACTTCTTAGTATTCCATTTTTCTTAGCTATTAGGACAACTGATGATGACATTTTGTGGAAATTTATACACACACATAGAGATTGCCTGGCATATAACAAACATTCAATAAACAATGGCTATTCTTAAAATGGAAAGCAATAAGTGCCAATTATTACAGGAATTTCCTGTTTTCAGATATCAATATCTATACATGGCAACTAAAAACGGGAAGCATCATTTCTAGAGCATGAAAATAATTTTAGCCTTCTGAATAATTACGCCAGGAGAATTTGGGGACTGAATTTAAACCAACAAGCTCCTATTATTTATTCTCTATGTTATCATCCTTGTGCTTGGCCTAGGATGTTCAGAGAAATCCTGGTCTTAATCCACAAAGGTTTTCTAGTACAGTGAACAGAAGGTGGCGGGGGGGAATCAGCAAATTGTTCTACAATAAGAAATAAAATATGACAGAGGCAAACACAAGATACTAAGAAAATAAGACCAAGGGCCACCCAACCAATGTGATGATTATAGTGATAGCATAACAGAATGATAATTTAATAGGAAAACAGACTTTCAAGGAATTTTAGAATCCAAAGTTCTGCAGGTTATTTATGTGGACATTAAAACTTACTTCTTCCATTTGTACTGACTGTCAACTACTTTATCATTTAAAAAAATTTTGTGATTGTCCTTTTCTTACCTCTTGAGACAACAAGAACCCTATAGATGTAGGTAATTGTACTGTTACCTTCCTAATGTCAATTTAAGACAGAGGTCATTGTCCAAATGCCTAAAGGATGTTTTCAAACTTAACTCTAGGTGTTTTCCTTCCTTTTTTTGAACATAATTTAAAATGCTTGTCTCTTCAGCTTGTTTTTTGTTTCCACTGTCTAGCCATTCAAGTATTTGTTCACCTCTCTCCCTCTGTTCTCTTATTCCAGGAAGGTTTGTAAGGCTTGCCTTTGGTTAATGTCTTTGATTTACAGATCTTAAAAGGCATGATTAGAAAGTGGAGCTGATTATAAAAAAATGAATGTTTTCTGTTCATACATTCCTTGGTGGGAGTCCACTAGGGAGATGATGTGATTAACAAGGCTGCCTGATTCATGGACATTTTTGGATGACATGTATGAAACTGTCATTTATATTTCCTTATCCTCCACCCACACAAGGACCAGAGAATCATTTTGCTGTATTTAAAATGTTACAGCCCATGATTTATCTTGAATTGGTTAGTCTTCATATTATTTTAAAGAGAGAGAGAGATAGTGAAAGAGAAAGAGAATTAACTTATTTAATTTTTCGTGTGACTTTTGTTGATTCAACACTTTGTTGTGTACAGGGTGCTGGGGTTCCAGCCAGTGTCCTTTCTCATGCCAGGCAGGCACCAGAACTGCTGAGCCACTGCCCCAACCCCAGTTAGTCTTCATATTAAAAGGGATTTTAACAGTCATGATTGGTGACCTCTGTCAGATTTTTACAACATTTTTTTGCCAGTTCCATAATTGGCATTGTACTACTCGCTTACTTCCAATACAAAACCCTTCATGAGTGCACCATTGATTTTTTTATCCCAGTCTTTGCAATATTTATCCATATGTTGAACCACATATATGTCCTACAGCTTCTGCTCCTGTCCTATTCCTCTTTCTTATAACAACAGAAGTACTATTTCTCTCACAGGGCAACCATTCAAACATTTGGAAGCATCTACATCTAAGACCAACAAAATACCTCAGTTCTCTCCATTTCTAATAATTCCTCCAAAATTGTGAAAATGAGAGTCAAATCTACTAAGCTGTATAAGTGATTGAACTAATATTCCAACCTGCAATATGTAACCATGTTTCATACCATTCAAGAACCTTCACAATGGATTTGGTAAATACTTCTAAGTGCCCAGCATTCCTCTGGCACCATTCCAGGCACTAGAAGTACAACCGTGAACAAGAATAATGGCATGTACTCGGAGAAAGCTTAGACTTTAAGGTTGGGAGTGATGATTGAGACAACAAATTCAATGAATGAAAATCTTTGCCTTTCTTACTTTGTGTACAGTGGGGAAGCTTTGATTTCCATGAGAAGCCCAACTAACATGGGAGTGAAGTAGGTGGAAACATGGGTTTGGGGGGAAACCCATACAGAGAAGACCATGGAATGGCATCAGCCTCAGCTTGCTTGGTCATTATGCATGTGTTCATGATTCCATGGCAACGATTCTCTCCTAAATGTAAGACTATCTTGAAGGGAAAAAAAGAAAAAACAGCTTCTTATGACTCCCAGACTGAATACAATTAAGTTGGCTTCTAATCAATATCAAGTAAAGTAAGAAGAGCAGCTATCTCAATCTGAACACTATGTTTTAAAACTATATTCTAAATGAGCTGGAAGATGGTGGGTTATTTTATAACATCAAAAGTTCCTTTGGAAGCTGTTCAAATATGGTAAATTTATATTTTTACATGTTAATTTTATTTAACTTGTAGAAAGCCTATCTTGCTTTTCTTTTGAAGATTGAATTTTGTGCATAAATTTTTCTCCAAGGCAGGCACTTTCTAAATAAATGGAGACACAAGTGAATATTAGGAAATTAAGAATTTTGTTTGAAAGCCATATTCACACTATTCATTTTTGTAATGCTATAGAAAATTTCTTATTACATAAATGCAAGCAAAGTATTATTCTTATTATCATAACCTTATTAATCAACAGAACAATTGATCCCCCGTAGTTCTCTTTGCAGTGATGTTTATATACATTTTTAGCTTCTTAAAAATTTTAAGAAACCATCAACTTCAGTAACCAATTGTGCTACCAAAATCATGTTCTCAGTATTTGCCTTTCTATTTTCCTGTGAGCATGTCACAGGAATCTCATATTATGACAGAGTATTCCAAGGTTTATTTGTTTGTTTGTTTTTTCTTTTTTATTTCTTTCTTTCTTTTTTATTTTTAAAGAGAGAGAGGGACAGTGAGAGAAAATGAGGGAGAGAGAGAGAATCAATTTATTTATTTTTTCATGTGGCTTTCATTGCTCCAACACTCCATTGTATACGTGGTGCTGAGGTTCAAACCTGTGTCCTTATACATACAAGGCAAATGCTGTAATCACTGAGCCACCACTCCAGCCCATATGCCAAGATTTTTTGGTGAATAATGCTATGAATTCTGTTTCTTATTCATAATAATGGCCATCAGAAACATACAAATATTATCACACCATCTGAAATGAATGCCTCCCTTACTCTTGAACTTTCCATGAGTTGATATAAGATCAAAACACTTTCATGGTCATAGCATTTGATTTCTAAAAGTGCATCTGAAAAAATCATATTCCTTTTTGAACTACACCTCTCTCTCTTTCATTCATTTTCCCATCTTCTGACTCTTTAATCTTTGGATATATATAGTTTCTTCATGGCTTTTTCCTAAGAAAAGTAATAATAGCATATATTATGAAGTATGTACTGTGAATAAGACACTAATGCTTTGGATACATATTACTCATCCTCACTAAAGCCCCACAGCTTTGTATTAGAATTTTCATTTTACCAATCAAGAAAATCAGGTTCAAATATATTAAATAACTTCACAAAGTAACCCATTTAGTCAATTGTTGAGCTAATATTCCAACTTTCAGTATGTAGTTGTGTTCTATGGCATCCAGGGGCCTTTACTGTGCAATTCAGTAAGCGCGCTCTGAGTGCCAAACACATGCCAGGTGCCATTCTAAGTATTAGAAATATGAAAGTGAGCAAGGCTAGTGATGATGTCTTAGGCATACCTTAATCTAATCAGGAAGTTCAGCCCTTAGCAGGGATGGGAGTGAGACAATACAGACAATCGGGTAAGTAAATGGAGAAGATAACTTCTGATAATAATGAGCATCAGGGTGAAAATAAAACTGGGTTCTGCAACTTGGAGCTTCTGAGAGCACTATTATGGATATAGTGACCAAAAAGACCACCCTTATAAAATAAGACCTGATTAACAAGTAGGGCAAGTCATGTGGGCATCAGGAGGCTATTGTCACAGGCAGAAAATATACCAAGCACAAAGGCCTTAAAGGAAAGAGTTAGGAATTTTCAAGGAACAAGCAGAAAGAACAGAAGGCCAATGTGCATAAGATATAGCAGGGAATGGGCACTAGTCTCTACTAAAGTGGTTTCATAAGTGATATGGATGCTTGGAATAGGTGGGAGCAGTAGAGATGGAGAAGAGTAGGAATATCCGGAATAAATTTTGGAGGTTCTCTATTGATGAAAATATGCTATCTTCCTTTTAGCATTCACCTTTCATTCGCACTGATTTCTATTCACATCATGTAATTTGCAAATCCCTACAATGTTACTGGGTTCTTCACAACTCAATTATTTCTAAAGTCTCTGATACTTTGCTTCCATCTTTTTCTCTGGGATAATTTCCATTCTTTAGCTAAATTGCAATCACAGAGTATCCATATTGTGAAACCTTTTCCAAGCCTCTTCTTTCCTTAGAAAGAACCACTATCTTTCTCTTTCATATGTTTTTTAACAGGACAGTCTGAATGGTCTTATTATACTCTAATCTCTATCCCACTGAACTGTGAACTTCTTCAGGGAAAATCACCCCTCATGCCTTTGCAACCCAGCACTTTTCATAGTCAAAAATGAGAATCACACTGTATTAATCAGGGTTCTCTAGAGGAACAGAATCAACAGAGGATATACTTATGAAAGGATTTATTAGATTGGCTATAAGAGGATGAATAATCCCACAGTGGCTGCCTACAGGTTAGAGAGCTGAAGGACCGCAGCTGCGCAGTCCAGGAGGCCAAAACCTCAGAACAAAGCGATCATGAATGTTATTCCAGGACTGAAGGCCTGGAAACTCCTTGCAGAATCACTGGGCAGGGTCAGCTTTGTAAAAGTGAAGGAGCTGGTCTGATGTCCTCTGAAGATCACAGAAGCAAACAAGAACCCCTCAGGAAGAATCAGACTCGCATCTGATACTGCTTCATTATTCTTCCAGCTTTTATTCCATCCAAGCCTCCAGCCTATTGGACGGTGCTGCCCACACTTAGAGTGGGTCTCTGCTTCAGTTCATTATCCTACATGCCAATAGCCAATAATTCCTGTAAACACCCTCATTGACATACCAAAAAGACTCAATCTTAGGTGCCTTTTAATCTTAGGCATATCTTAATCTAAGCAAGTTGAAAATTCAGATCAACCATTACACATACCATGAATTAACCAGGTGCTCAGAAAAAATGTTCCCATTCATGGTCTCCAGGTGACACTTCTGCCCCATTCCCTCACTAACCACTCTACTCTTAACCTTTCACTTCTTGGCTTTCCAATTAGGGCTTTATTAAATCTGCTAAAATCCCTGGTGATTTTATAATTAACATGTTGCTTTAGTTTCCTATTTCCAGTATTACAAATTACCACAAATTAACTGTCTTAAAATAACACACATTTTTTTCTTATAATTATGAGAAACAGAAGTTCAAAATGAGTCTGCTGGAGTTAAAAATCAAGGTTTCAACAGAATTGGTTCCTTCTGTCAGACTTAGGGGAAGAGCTGATTTATTGCCTTCTCTGACTTCTAGAGGCTGCCTGTACTCCTTGGCTCATGACCCCATATACATCACCTCCTGTCCCTTTGTTTCTTCAGTCCTTCTCTGACTAAACTTCTTGCCTTTCTCTCATTAGAACTTTGTTTCCTCCTAGAAAATCCAGACTAATCTTTTTGTCTTAAAGTACTTAGTTAATTCATTCACTTATGTAAAGTCCCTTTTGTCATGTAAGGCATTGTTTTTACAGGTTTTGGGGATTAGTCTATCACATCTGTCTTATGGTGTATCATCAGCATTTGATCCCACTGAAACATTTAGTTAGAGAACATCACTCTTCACCTTCAGAGAGCCACTTTTCTGTGTACCTATGTGATACAATCCAGTTCCACTTTGGTTCTTTCACTTCTTGTAGGTTTCTTTCCTTCTTCTGAGGTGGTAAAGGTCAATCTCCATGAAACATTCCTATCAACTACTTAGACAAAGAGAATTCTAATCACTGTCTGAAAATTACTAATGATACCAATAGTTAAATTTTACTGTGTATTTAATGAGGGCCTGACGTTCTTCTAAATCTCTTGTATTTGACCCCTGCAAAAATCTATTGAGTTTAGGGTCTATTATTAATTGCATTTTATGATAAAGAAAAAGAGGTAGAGGATTGTGTAACTTTTCCAAAATCAGAGTTAATAAATGGTAAGAATAAGATTTTAAAATAGAAGTCTGATTCACAATAATGAAGTTTAATATAGTTATCCTCATTGTGTTTCAGGTTCTGTAGTAGGAGCTATATCCCTATGTTTATTCTTTTTCTTAATTTAGTTTCTGAAGATATATGACAAGTTCATTGCCATTGGCACTACTTGACAAGCAGGGAAACTGAAGCCAGGAAAAAAATTTTAAGTGATTGCATAAGTATTATTTGGCTTCTCAGGGGAGTAAAGAGTAAGCTACATTGTTGATTCTGCTTCTCCCCTCTGCTCTACCTATATATCTACAATTCCCCTAGATTATGTGTTGCCTTGACTTTGGTAAGTCTAGTCTATGAACTTGACTACCTTTCACTCCAGCCTGGGTTTTGCTCTAGTCTCCACAAATGAGGGAAAACATTTGACCCTTGAATCTCAGGGTTTGGCTGATTTAGCTCAGCATAATTTTTTTCATTGCCATCCATTTCAAGTTATTAATTTTTCACCATACCAATAAGATTTCAGCCTATATCCCTTCATTTATGCCTAGAAATGCCTCAATTTAATTCTACTTCTTCTATTTTATTCTGAAATTTATCTTAAAAACAGTCATGTTTGCTTTCTTCTTCTGTGTGAAGCAAGAATTCATTCCCGGGGCCAGCTATGTTTACCCTGCCATATTGCTCACATGGGATCATGCCACTCTGTACATCACGCCTAATGTCAAGTATGTAAAGAAAGTTCCTGCTGGGCCCTCTAATACTTCTAACTGCTGTCTACATCCTACTCTTTGCCTCCCCTCAAAATGCCATTATTTTACTTTCTCCTAAGTGTGTTGTCCTAAAGCATAAGTTCCATTATTTTAGTTCTCATGTAAAAGGTAAGGTTTATTTGACACATTTCTCCCACTCATTCTTTGCCTAGTTAAATTGGATTAACCATTTTGAATCAAAATTATGCTGGTCCTTTTTCAGCTTTTACTCTTTTTCCCCCAGTTCTCTCTTTCTGGTGAACATCTATGTTTCCTCTTGTACTATACATCTAGAGTCTGATGAAACAAGAATCTGCCATCTGTGATTGCTGATTCTATTGAGAGGTACACCAAGTGGTGGTAATGCTGGTGGTGATGGTTATGCTGATAACAGATCATTAATTTGAACATAGTGCTATGTACACACTGTAGATTAGATACATCTTCATAGTCACAACTGCTCTAAAGACAACTCAGGTTAATTTCCAAAGTTTTTTTTTTTAGAGAATACAATAGTATTTTTCAAAGATACAAGTCTGTTGTAGATTTCAAATCTCCAGTTCTTCAGTTAATAATCGTACGGTGCCTCCCTCTATAGTCCAAGAGCCAGGTGACACTTTTGATAAGTATCTGTGCAACATGGCCAAAGGCAGTTCAATTAACAGCAGAAATTCTCAGTGACAGAGGATGAAGCAAAATTTATTGCCAGGCAACACTACCAGGCATTAGGTCTGAGGATCAATAAGAAGAATGGCTCAGCATTTTTACAGTTTTTAGATTGTGACTGGAATTATGATGTTTTCATTCATAACCCTCAGAATAAGTCTATAAAATTTTTTATTATTATGTTCTTCCTTTAGATAAAGAAACTGAGGCACAGAAAAATGAGGCAATTTCCCCAGCATTTATTCCCAGGAAAGCTGGTCCTAGAATCCGTGCTCACCATCACTGTGATATCTGTTATAGTTTGTTTTGAGGTGTCCCCCAGAAGCTCATGTGTGAGACAATGCAAGAAGGCTTAGAGGAGAAATGATTGTGTTATAAAAGACTTAACCTGATCAGTGAATTAATCCCCTGATTACCTGGATGGTAACTGAGGCCAGGTATGATGTGGCTGGAGGAGGTGGGTCACTAGAGGCACGTCTTTGGGGTATATATTCTGTATCTGGTGAGTGGAGTCTCTCTCTCTCTCTCTCTCTCTCTCTCCTTCCTGATTGCAATGCTCTGAACCACTTTCCTCCACCACACTCTTCTGCCATGATGCCCTGCCTCATCTTGATCTTCAAGGAATAGAGCTGGGTATCTATGTACTAAAAACTCTGAAACTGTGAGTCTCCAAATAAAATTTTCCTCCTCTGATTTTTCTTGTCAGATCTTTTAGGCACAGCAGTAAAAAGTTGAGTAATACACTGTCCTATCTATTTGAGACTACTATGGAAGTTGGCATGAATACAGAATTGCACTCACACACTTATAATGGAAATCAAATGCTTGGCAAGTGGGAAAAAGTTTGAGATTGCAAAATATGAACTGGGTATGGAAATTGGATTGTTATTTAACCTGTGACAGGGGTTAAAAAAAACGGAGGCTAGGTTTTGCAAGATGCTTTTCATGTTGTACAGAGGAAGGTCTGAGAGCTTTAGGTGCCCTGTGGAATATACCATAGTTGGTCCTCAATTCCCTTTTCAAACTATATTAAATCCATGAAGCTGTGCTAGATTCCCTGAAGGGAGTATAATTTCTTCTTCCTTGAATTCTCTGTGCTATTTCTTTCCTATGGCCAAAATATGACCTTCCCTGAAAGACAAGGGAAAAGAGAAACCTAGAGCAGCCTGCAGCCCACAGTACAGCACCAGAGGGGAGCATAATGCAGGCACAGCCCTGGGACACTTTAAATCCAGAAGCTGGCTGCCTGGTGGTTAGAAAGAGGTGCAATCTTGCTAACCTAAGGTACCTGAAATTAAGTAGGTAGCTGTTGGGATTCTGTATCATTGTTGTCTGTCAGTAAAAATGACATGAAAGGTATCAACAGAAGGCTGTAAAAGTTCTCAAGTTCCCAACTAAACAATTCTGAGTAATGCTTTGGTAATAAAAGAAAATTAGGGAGTTAATCAACACCCAGGGAATAAAAACTGGAGAAGACTGGAATATGAAGGGAGAATTTCATCTTAATGAGGTTCAGGAACTGAGTCTCTTTTTGAAAATTGACACTATATCTTTGAGAACATGAATAATATTTAAACTCATTATTTATTGAGATGATGCTACAATTTATATATATATACATATATGTATATGTATATATATATAATTAAAATTTTGTAAGTACTGAATTTGAAAAGAGAGCAAAGATTTCAAAAGATATTTCACCGAAGATATATAAATGACTCAGAAATACATGAAAAGATTTCAAAATTATTAGTCTTCAGTGAATTGCAAATCAAAACAAGAACAGAATACCATTTAAACCCACTGGAATGGCTGTGATCAAAAAGTCAGATAATAATAAGTTTTGGTGAGGATGTAAAATAATTGGTACACTAGTGTTTTGCTGGTGGCAGGATAAGTGGTACCGCTGCTTTGAAAAACTCTTTGGCACTGCCTTTAAAAAGCTAGCTCTAAATTTAACATACAACACTACACTTCTACCCTAGAAATACATCCCCCCCAAAATGAAAGCATGTGTCCAAATAAAGACCCATGTGGATATTCACAGAAGCATGAAAAACTGAAAACAAAGCAAATGTCTACCCATTGGTAAATAGACAAATGCAGGGTGTTTTATCATATAATGGTTATTATTCATCAAGAAAAGTGATGTAGTGATACATGCTAAAACATGAATGAATCTAAGCAATGTTTATGCTGAATGAAAGAAGCTAGACATTTAAGACCATACACTGCATAATTTCATTTATATGAAAGTCAAAAGTATTATATCTGTGAAGAGTAAAGGTAGATGAGTAGATTGCTGGTTACCTGATGCTGAGAATGGGAACAATCATGGCTATAAATTGCAAAAGGGAATTTTTTTGGGGGGCAATGAGAATGTTCAAAAATTATGATCCTAATTGCAAAACTGAATTTTTCAAAAAAGTCATTGATTATGCAGTGATTTCATTTTATAAATGAATGTAGAATTTAACATCTAGACAGCTACAACTTCATTGCACCCCACATTTCCAAACCTTAATATAAACTTAAGAAACCATGAATATTTATTTTTATCTTTAATACATAAAAGGTTCATTACAATACATAGGTGGTAGAACCCAAAATGTAGTTTACTTTAAACTGTCTTTATTACTGTGGAGAAAATAAATGTGCTTTTTTTTTAAACTGATTTTTGTTTTTACAATACTCCATTGTATATGTGGTGCTGAGGTTTGAACCCAGATCCTTGTGCATGCCAGGCAAGTGCTCCACCACTGAGCCACCCCTCATCTGATATGCTTTTAAGTGCTGTCTTTACCTGTGGCAGATAGAATAATGGCCCCAAAGATGTCCTCATCCTCATCCCTGGATCCTATGAATGTTTCCTGATGTAGAAAAAAGCCTTTTCATATCTGGTGAAGATAAGATCTTGAGACAAGAAGGTTAAAGGATACAGGTTTTAATAAAAAGAGAAAGAAGAAACAGGAGAATGAGAGACAGGGAAAGAGATGATGCCAGAAGCAGAGATCAGAGAAAGAGAAATTTGCTAGCATTGGGGATCAAGGAAGTGACCATGAGCCATGAAATGTAGAAATCTTCCAGAACTGGAAAGACAGGCAGAGGCTCCAGAAGGAATGTAGCCAACACCTGGATCTTAACCCCGTAATATTTCAGACTTCTGGCTTTCAGAACTATTAAAACACACACACACACACATACCACCACCACCACCACCACCACCACCACCAAAATATATGTGTGTGTGTGTGTGTGTGTGTGTGTGTAAATATGTACACATATATATTAATATATTTATTTTATGTCACAAACTTTGTAGCAATTTATTATAGCAGCAGTAGGAAACTAATTGGTTATCTGATCTGGTTTTCTCACTTATCCCCACTAAATATTTATTCAAGAATAAATGAAATAATACAAAACAAGAAACTAAAGAAATTTTAATCAGAATGTAAATTTATATAATGTTAAAGGAAAAACATGCTGAGCCATCTCTCTCTCTTCTTTCCCCTAGCATAACATTCATAAGTCTAGGTTAAGAAAGTTTCAATTTCAAGTATTTAATAATTATGGAATTAAACAAATACGAAGCAAGGAGTTAGGAGTTTAACATCTTTTAGTTTTATTAAGTTCTAAACAATATCACTGTCAGTTTTGAGGGATTTTTGTTTGTTTTGTTTTAATGGTTTTTTTCCCCCTTTCTTAATTTCTCTGGGTCTTGGGCTCATGGTTCCCTAATGATTGGAAATAATTTCAAAGCAGAAAGAAAGACTAGGGATGGGGAGCACAAACATCTGCCTCTTGTATCAGGAAAAACTAAACATTTCCCAAGAAACTCGATCATGCTTCATCTCCTGAAGCTGGATCCATTTCTATTTCACAGGAAGAAAAACTGGGGAAGACATAAATAACATGAGGAAACGATGGGGGACCTATGTGCAGTCAGGACCAGGGAACCTCAGGAGTGCTGGTCTCTGGCAAGGTGGTCATGGCTTGGGCTACTTGCCTTGCTGGCCTTAATACTGGAGCCAGGACACCACATGGTTTGGTCTTTTTTGTACAATAAAGCTAGGGCCCACATCTGCAGCTCTTGTATTGAACAAAAATTATGGCATCAGTTTAAGCAGCCTGAAACTATTTGGGTGAAAAACATCAAAAATTAATGTTTTATAGATGGTATTAAAAAGAAAAACAAATTCTCCCCAAATATGTTTCATCTGTCCTCAAGTAATTGTGTCTTTAGACACCATATTTATAGACTAAGTAAAATTTCTAAAATGTTCACTTTTTACAATAGAATTGAAAAGTAGGTCAACGTGAAGTAGAAACTAATTTTATCAATGGCTTTCTTCCCCTGCTTAAACATAGTAGAAAGGGGATGGAACTAAAACCATAATTTGTCAAATCCTGTCCCAAATCATCTCGTTATTTGATTTAGAATAAAGGTCACACAAAAGTTCAAAGGTGTTTCTTTCTGTTCATTCCCCTATTCTTAGAGGCAGCCTGGGAACTATCAGAAGTGTGAAAAGTTCACACTTATCAGGGAACATCAGTGACAATTACCAAAAAATGATTTTTGCAGAAATTAAAAAAAAATGGTTCTTCTTCCTCCTCTCTCTTCCAAGTGACAATCATGGGTGACAGTTATCCATGTCAAAAAACATTTCCTTACCAGAAAGAAAACAGTAAAGAGGGTTTGTCAGTTTCTCTTTGTTCTCTATTTACAGTTATGACAGAAAAATGATTTATGATTACTATAATTATAGCTCTCCTTAGGAGAGCTGCACTAATTACATAATTTTTTATCCATTTTTCTTTTTATCAGCTCTTAGTTAATCTAAATTGAAATGTATTTAGCAATTTTGGACCCAGTTAGTTTTCAAACCTCTGTGTGGGTCACAAATTGAATGGTCTAGGATCACTTAGCTCATCAAATCTGTTCATGATGAGCATAAAGCTCCTGGGCCTTCATATTCACAACTGTGACATAAAGAGCTCCCCTCAAGAGATAGTATCTTCATAGATGGTTCCAAGGAGTTTGCAGGAAATGAGTTTTGGACAAAATGTTTTTTAATCTGTAGTTACAGTGTAATGGCAGTGAACCCTCAGAGTCAGTCTGGGATATATTAGCTGAGTGAATATTACCAGCAACCCCCACTTTCACTTTCTGACTTTATATCACCCTTAGAGTTTGAGAATTCTCTGCTGTCTTTTTATGCATTCATCTTTTATTTTTTCCTAGTTCTGTTCTGTTGTTGCTTCCTCTGCTGCAAAATCTAATAGTAGCCATAGAAATAGCAGAATATCATTTCAAATTTAACATTTCCTTGAAATGAAATTTCTGTGTCGTTTGCTTTAAGGAATAGTTGTTTAAAGTACTGCCTTTATAGAGACAGTTATGTTTACACAGCAGTTGCATCTAGGAATTTAAAATTTTCAGTGTAGTTGATGACACTGGGGGATGAAGTGGAATTCCACCCCCTGTCCCACATGCATCTCCAGAGACAACTAGACTTTAATTGAAGAAATTAAATTCATATTTTCTAATCTCTGTCCTTTACCAAGTATCTTCATAGACTGAGAGTCACAGTAAATATGTATCTTCTTTGTCACCTTTTGTAGCTTCCCAATTGGGATACAAGTGCTGTTATTTCCTCTTTAAACATGAGAAAACTGAGGCTCAGAGAAATTAATAACTTTTCTGGAGTCAAGAGGTTATACAGTGGAAAAATCATTTCAGATGACATCTTCTGTCTCTGAAATACCTACCCAAGTGTCTTTCTCTAATCCTCATAAAATTCATATTATTTTAGTACTGCTGTCCATTTGCAATTAGAAAACCAGGTATGTAGAGATGATGTTGCATATCAGTAATTAGCTGAGCCCACCTGTGCAACCTCCTTTTACCAGGGGCTGGATAATAGTCAAGTTCAGCAAACTACACCTATAGGAAAACACCTAATTGTGCTTCTAATTTAAAAAAAAAATCCACATGAAAACTTCTAAATAACCCTATCTCATTCATAAACCAGAGATATTGTCTAATATAATAAATCACTAAAAGAAAGAAGGGACCAGAGACAGAGTTTGTATAACCATCCATGAATTCCTTCTTCTGCTCAACTGGATAAAAAAAAAGATGGAACGTCCACAACTATATGCAATAGTTGTTAATCAGACAATAACAGCTCAGTTAGGCTGACTTCTCATGTTGTATGAATTACCATGTCACCTTGACTAACTCATTTGAAAATAACAAAATCACATGTGCATGAATATATTCATCCACGTGAATTAAGTATTGAAAATATTAAGTGCACTACAATATTTCGTGCTAATAAGCAATGAGAAAATCAGCAGCTTTATCATTTTTCTGGTTTAAAAGTGCCTTTCTCTATTTTCACTTGTATTGTCTTGAAGATCCTACCAAGTGAATGAATGGAAATACAAATTTAACTTTTATTTCAGGCAGGGACTAGATCAGTGGGGAATCTTATGCTTATCTGTTCTTAGAAAGCAAGAGATTAATACATAACTTTTTTTTTCACCCTCACATTTTTTTTACAAGAATCGTAACAGGAAGCAATTTATTTAAGGCAGTTTTCTTTCCAAATATATAATGCTTTTGGCTATTTATGTTGTAAAAGGGTAAAAGGACATTTGGCCTTTATAAGGAGAATAAGATGACTGAGAATGAATTTAAAACTTGTAGAAAAACATTCCTAGATATACATGTTGACAGAATTATATGAAAACCAAAATTTGGAAAAAGTAGGAGTTGAATTTAGTTTTGATGGAAAATTGTTTGGAAGCTCTAAGTTGAGCTTCCAAAATAGCTAAAGCTACATTTATAGGCATTAAATGATGAGCTGAATCTGATGCAACCAACCCCTTCAGTATGTTAAGACTATGTTGAACCAACAAATAAATTATAAAAAATATAGAAACAAACAAACAAAAAGAGAGAAATAATAAAAAATAGGAATGCCATGGCATCGATTTAAAGTCATTTTGAATCTAGCAGGACAAAAATAATTTTCTTCACCATAACTCAAATTTGTACATCCCTTATCCTTTCAAGATTATGTTCTCTGGCCCTGCCGTGTTGTCTCTCAATCCTGAGTGTCAGGCAATGCGCTGCTTAGCTTATTCCTCCAGCTTACATTTAAGAAGGGGATGGGGACATACAGACTTAGAAAATGAGTTGCTTTGGTCACTCCACAGAACCACAGGATAAATCAGGACTTCTACAATCTTCTTATTCCAAGAGTTAATAAAGGGAACAAAGGAGCTGAACCCATTCAGGGTGTGCATACACTCAGAACCTCCCCTCTGTCTTTGTATAGAACTCTCTCATCTTTTTCTTCCCTCTCTTGCCATGTAATATCTTCAGAGAAATATAAAAATTACACCTGAATCAGAGTGACAGTAATTTTCTTTGGATAAAACTAGAGAGACGTTATTTGGGAAAGCATTTAAAGTTGAGTAAAAAGAGAACAATTAATATTGACCATGTTCACATATCAAAATTGTAACAGCCATCCAATTTATGCTTTGAATATGGCCCTTGCTGCTCTGCCATTGGGACTTATTTTTAAAATGGCATGTTTTATTCTCTTCCTCTTTTCTTCCTCCTCAGTAATCTCTTCCCTTCCCTAATCTCATTGGAAACAGTGTTACCTTTGTTCCCTATCCTGGACAGGGTTCTCTGTTCTTGAGCACACACTCACCACAGGAACAAGTAATTCAGACTTTGGGGAGGGTATTAGAAAATCTCAGAAAGAAATGGCTATCTAACAAATGGATAACAACTCTGGACTGAGAATGCATGGAATGTAGCCTTTAAAAGTCCCCTGCTACCCCTGATGTGCAGAACCACAGGGAAAGGAGGCCCCTGTATTTTTCCTTTGCTAGCATAGCAATAAACCTTTTTTTTTTTTCCTTTTTTTCTGAAAACCATTTCCTCATTATTGGATTAGTACTGGGGACAAGGACCCAGCTTTTGGTAATGAAGTGATGACTTCTTAACATTTGCTTTACATCTTAAAATGGAGTAAGATGCTACATTGGAAAATCTACTCAAGAGATTCAAGCATGATAGATGATGTTCCTGAAGAATTCACACTCATCTAGAACCTCATAAGGGCATATTTTCAGAAATAGGGATTTTACAAATGCAAATATAATTACTTCAGATAAGGTGATATTGGTTTGGATGAGTCCTAAATCTATTGACTGATGTTTTTATAAAAAAAAGAAGAGGGCACAAACAGAGTCTTACGCACAGGGATGGAGCCAGAGATGGATGGGAACCCACAGCAAGATGAGGGATGCAACGAGATTTCTAGGAAGTATGTAAGGAAAGAGGCAAATGAAGGAAAGAAAGAGAGGAGAGTGGTGGATTAATGATAACATGGGTTTATTGGGAGAAATCTGCAGAGGAGGGCCCAGTGGATTCTGGGACCCACCTGCTGTTTACAGACTGGGGTAGATACAGAGGAAGTGAGAGGGTGGGGGCCAAGGATCCAGTTTTCTGGTTAGAACAGGAATTTCAGTAGAGTGTAATTTTTCTGATAGGGCCCCAAGTAAATAGATTCCAATAAGGGCATGAGTCAATAGATTTGAAACAGTGAGTAGGGGATTTGCTATTTGGCTCACTTGAGTGATTTAACATAATTTTCCACATCCATTACTCTGGACTCTAATGGGATATTATGAATTGGGTTGATGATATCAAGTTTTTATCCAGCTTGTTTGTTAACAGACATAAATATTATTTCTGCCTAGAAAGATTTCCTGGTTATAATTGAAGCAGCCAGAGAGGTGATAACAAGTAATTTGCTTTAGCTGGAGGCAAGGTCTTATAGGGAAATTTTAAAAGGAGTGTGGTGGGTGGTCAGAATGGGTTTGGAGATATCCCACACTGTAGTTGACACCCCAGGGAGGAGAGCTGATGTCATAGAGAATAAAGGAATTTGGGGGGGCTAAGTGGGTTTTAAAATGAATGGAAACATTGAATTTCATTAAGATGTTCCTGTCAAGAATAGGAGTTGGTCATCTATGCATGAATGGGACCTTCCATTCAGGCAGCCAAAACCAAAAGGTTTGGGCCTAGAGTTTAATCTGGGGTGGAGAGATCCCATTCTCCAAAGTTCACATTTTCCATCTGCCTTCACAGGGAAAGGGCGCTCTGAAGAGGTCCTTAACTGCTTTTGGGGGGAAAGGGCAATGACCATTCTGGCTTCTTCCTACTGGCAGTGGGGCATTGGCTGTGGCAGTCAGGGAAACTCTACAAAGGGTCTATCTTGGGAGCCTCTGTAGAAGTTGGGAGGCAGCTGCATGGAGGGTCATATTTCCACGACCACCTGGTGCTTAATGGACTCTAGGCATCTGCTGCATCAGGGTAGTCCAGAAGTCTGTGATGGTAGTGGTTGGCAGGTAACTGGACATGGTGTACATAGAGGAGGGATCATGCTAGAACAATATAACAATGCAACAAAACATTATGTTCTGTAATCAATTAGTACAAAATAATCGTTGTTATCAGCCAGTCTTTGAAGAACATAAAGATAGTAACTTATTAAAGTATAGAGTATGGTTTGACATGTCTTTTTTTTTTTTTTTTTTTTTTTGTGAGTGGAGCCCATTCCTGGTTTTAGAAATCTTATTAAAGTTGCTAGGAACACATTTAATTTTTATAATGGCATGGATCCCCTCTTGATTTGGGGAATGCCATCTGATTTCTATAAGGCAGCTTTCTAATTATAACAACCAAACAATCATACCAGTGAAGAATAGATTGACCATATAGAAGGTTAGGGAAATTTGTGGGTCTCAAATTGAATTAGAATAAACTTGAGACTTTGGTAGTGTCTTCCGTTGTCGCACCTCAGGCATCCCTGAGGGCGGGCGGGATGTCTCAGACCAGCCGAACCATCCCCCGGAGCCGAGCAGGAGGGTGAGTGCAGCCACCGGGCTCTCCCTGGACTCCTTTTGGTTGGAGTCCCATCCACTCGCCGGGGGAAAATGAGTCAGTAACACGGAGTTGGTGGCAGCTCAAAATCCTTTTATTACCAAGGCACACGGGTTTTTATAGGGAGGGGAGACAGCCAAGGAACCAATAGTGGAATGACAGGTTGCCCTGTCCTGTCCAAGGAGGAATGGCCGCGTCAACTTCATCAACTATTGCTATCAGGAAAGACAGTTTTGAGGATTAGAGAAGAGGAAGAGGAAACAGGCATCAGGTTTGCACCCTTTTTGCTAGGCGTGCGAAATTGGAGAAGAAGCGTCCTGGCATCAAGAGCAGCGTTCGGCTTCAGTACGGTGCCCCATATTCTGTAACCCTTTCTTTATAATCTCCCAGTTTCATTTACCTGCAGGAGAAATGAAACAAGTGTACATTTTGAGTTACATTAAAAGAATCAGTTCATTTCCTTTTAATTGCCCATGTGTGACTGTGCTTTGGTTATAACTCTCTCGCCAGGTGTTTAAAACCAAGTTGATCAAAACTGACTTTTTTGCCTATCCATTCCTAGGTCAGCTGAGGTTCCTCAGGAGGCCACTCTGTGGAATGTGTAAGAGCCTCTTGGCTCCTTTAGCCTTTCTCTACCAGT
The DNA here is from genome assembly GCA_004027875.1 of Aplodontia rufa. Lineage (NCBI taxonomy): Eukaryota > Metazoa > Chordata > Mammalia > Rodentia > Aplodontiidae > Aplodontia > Aplodontia rufa. The sequence continues at coordinate 76,694 of PVKS010004231.1, read as the reverse complement.
GGTGCCATCTGCCACTGTGGGTCAGGGTGATGCTGACCACATGTGGCTTCCTGTGAAACATCAAGGACATTTCCTTTGCCAATGACCATCCTCTTTGCAGACTGTGCACCAGTTTTCTTAGAGAAGGCCCATTGTCCCCTGAGTTTTGGCTGACCAAATAAAGCAAGTGCCAAAGTATTGACTTTTTCTTTAATCCTTTAACTTCCTTAATTTGGGTGTCCTGATTTTGGTATTAAACATCTAGCAGGCCAGCTTCACCAGCCTTAAAGTGGGACTACTGGGCTTTAATTTTAATGTGTAGAGTTTATAGTTACTCCTTTTGTTTAATTAGGGTCAGTAACAGTACTTGAAGTTAGTATTATATCTTATCTGTCCTGTAGATGATGGCATGTCTTAACTCAGGTTTTTCTGTCAGAAGTAATACTTCTGCAAAACACTATTAGGTAATATTTTTAAAGTTTTATAAGGAAAATACAAAATAGATTTAACAAGAATAGAAACTTTCAGTTTGTATAATAGCTATGAACCAGGAAATATAGTTTTATATACCTTGATTACTTTGAGATTACGTTAATGTTTACAATAAAAATCTATCTTTTGAACTTAACTTTAAATAAACTTAATTCTAGTCTACTTTGGAACCATAAGGTGAGAGTGTGTCTTAACTCAGGTTACTCAGGGCTCTTAACAAATATTTAGGCAAAGTGATTTATTTCTGAAGCCAATCTTTGCCTCTTAAAAGTACCATTCTACAAAATTTGCATGTATCATTTCCCAAGTCCATCTGAATATATATTTAGGAAACAGTGTTAATGATCAGAAAAAGACTTAATCAAAGCAAAGAGACAGAATCCACGTTTTCAAACAGTAATGTGGCACTTCTATGTCAGATACAATATACTAAAAAGAGCATTTATTGGTTACCTTGCTATAATCCTACATAAACTTTCAGTTTATAAAATTTTACATAAAATTTAAACAAAGTTTAAACAATTACTTGACTTTAAGAAAAATCATAAATAATAATTGATTGTGCCAATTACATTCAACTTAATCACACACAGACTTTTGAGATTTATCGTCCACAAACCTTCCAGAACATACTTAGATACTCTATACTTTTTCATCTGGAAACATTTCTTTCATACTAATTTCCATACCTATTTCCTTTTATATCTCTTTCCTACATGCTGATCTTTCCCAAATCTGCATTCTGACACAATCCTTATAAAGTGTCTTACTTTTTAATTACCCCTCTTAATAAGATCAAATATTTTATGCTACATACAATACTTTAATTTAAATTCTGCTAAATCCTTTTATACTTTTGTGTATAGAATTATATCTGTTAGAATTTTAACTCTTGTTATTCTTGCTTTTGGTGAAGATCCAGAAATAAAGCAATCTTAAACTCCTTTTATAATTTACCAACAGTTTATAAAAAAACACAGTTTTACTAGGAATCCCAGAGAAGTTTACAAAGAGTCTCCCTAGGTCCACCTTGACTTTTTTTTTTTTGTACTTTTTAAAAAATTTTTATTTGATAAACATGGTCTTACAACTAAGAGGGGTTCATTGTCAAACAATAAAGAACAAAAGTGTAATGACAGAGCAAGCCAGTATTGGAGCCAGACCATGGTTTCCCCGCTTTGGGTTCCCCATAGTTCCATGTTTCATTTTACTTAAGACCCAAGTTGATTGGGCTTCTCCTGGAAGTCAGAGGTTCCCCTCGGATTAGACTCACCCATACTACCTTCTTCTGGTCACCTTGATGTCCTTCCTATTCCCTTCTCCTCTCCCTTTCCCCCTCCCTACATCCCCCAGGAATCTTAGCACAGTTCCTCATGATCATGTAAGAATTCATACATGATGAGGTAATTGTTAGGTTAGCCATCTAATGTACTGATTCTGCTTATATTCTAGCATCCACAAATGAGAGAAAACATTTGGCCCTTGAGTCTCTGAGTTTGGGATACTTCACTTAGCAAAATTTTTTCCATCTCCATCCATTTGGCTCCAAATGCCATAATATCATTTTCTCTAATAACCGAGTAGTACTCCATTGTATATATGTACCACAGTTTTGGGATCCATTCATCAAGTGAGGGGCATCTGGGTTGGTTCCATAATTTAGCTATAGTAAATTGAGCTGCTACAAACATTGATGAAGCTGTCTCTCTACAGTAAACCGATTCTAGCTCTTTTGGGAATATACTCAGGAGTGGGATAGCTGGGTCAAGAGGTGGTTCCAGCCCTAATTTTTTGAGGAGTCTCCACACTGCTTTCCAGAGTGGCTGTACCAGTTTGCAGTCCCACCAGCAATGTAACAGTGTTCCTCTTTTCCTGCAGCCCCCCAGCACCTGTCATTGTTTGTATTCTTCATTTTTGCCACTCTGATTAGAGTGAGGTGAAATCTCAGTGAAGTTTTGATTTGTATTTCTCTTATTGCTAGTGATGTAGAGCATTTTCTCATATGTTTATGGGCTTTTTGGACTTCCTCCATTGAGAAACTTCTTTTTAGTTCCATAGCCCATTTATTAAATGGGCTGTTCTTGGAAATAAATCTCACAAAGGATGTGAAGGATTTATACAACAAAAATTATCAAACTTTAAAAAAAGAAATTATAGAAGATCTGAGTAGATGGTAAAACATTCCATGTTCATGGTTAGGTAGAGTCAATATCATCAAAATGGCCATTTTATCCAAAGCTCTGTACAGATTTAATGCAATCCCTATCAAGATACCAATGTCATTCTTCATGGTTATAGAAAAAGCAATACTCAAATTTGCATGGAATAACAGAAGACCCAGAATAGCCAAAACATTACTCAGCAAGGAGGAGGCAGGAGGCATCTCAATTCCTGACCTGATATTATACTATGGGGCGACAGTAACAAAAACAGCATGGTATTGGTACCAAAAAAGAATGAAAGACCAATGGAATGGAATACAGGATTCTGAGATGAACCCTCATACCTTTAACTATCTTATATTTGATAAAGGTGGCAAAAGCATGGTGTGGAAGAATGATAGCCTGTTCAACAAATGGTGTTGGACAAATTGGACAGCCTTATGTAGACAAGTGAAATTGGATCCTTAGCTTTCACCCTTACTTTTTCACAAAAAAATTAAACCACAATGGTTCAAGGATCTGGATATTAAACCAGCAACTCTACAATTGCTTGAAAAAGAAGTAGGATCAACATTACTTGACATAGGGGTCAACATAGCCTTCCTTAACAGGACTCCCATGGCCCAAGCAGTAAAATCAAGAATAAATACATGGGAGGCAATTAAACTAAAAAGCTTTTGCACAGCTAAGTATTTAGTCAAGAGTCTCAAGAGAGAACCTATAGAATGGGAGAGAATAATTGCCTGCTACATCTCGGACAGAGGGCTAATATCCAGAATATACAAAGAATTCAAAAAATTAAATAGCACCTTGAATTTTGACTGACAACAAGATGACATCAGACTTTCAAGTCCTTTCTGCCATGGCAACTCTAGGTCACTTTGGCCCACGCTGATCTCTCTAATTAGAATCTGGTTAGGAGGAATTATCTTATCTCTCTGAGTTTCAGGATCTGGTCTCAAAAGTCTTCTCCTTGTGGAAACTGAGATTCCTCCTATTAACATTATTTTGGCCCTGCATTTCCTCTGCAGATAACAGGTAGTTTGCTGAGGAACAGGAATAGCCGGTTCACTTAGAACAGGCATACTCCCCTGCAGGTAAATTGCTTTTTTCTTGGAAAAGAAATCACATGGGTCAGCACAGTGGGCCTATTTGATAGACTTATTCTCTTATCATAGTGTTCCCACCATTCACGTTTATCTGTCCCCATCACTGGGGAAGCTTTGTTAGAATATGGACAATGCTGGATGAGATGTATTGAGGAGGGTCCCCAAAGACCCCACTGGACAGAAAGCCAGTAATACAGAAGAGTTAGAGGGAGTCACTTACCCTGTAGGTTATGGCCTATGGTGAATATGATATCCAGCAATGTGAATGGTCTTTACTGAAGCCACCACAAGAAGAGGTGGTGGAAAGAGAGAGAGAGAGGGAGAGAGGGAAGGAGTGGATCAAGGTCAAGGGAGGGCCCAAAGGAGCCATCCCTGGTGGAAACCTTTAAATACCAGTCCCACTTCAGACCATTTGCCATTTTGTTGAAGGAAGAGTCTCAAATTCTAAATTCATGCAATTGAGGAAAGGAAAGATGTTATGGAAGTGACAGAGGTGACAGAAGAAAACAAAGCATCCTCCATTTACTCTTTGCCACTTGATAGCACAACTGGATCACCTGGGAGCAAGTGGGCATCCCCAACTCCAATCCCAAGGTGAGGACCCCCTGGGGTCCAAATATCAGAGAGTCTGTAAAAGAGCACCTCTGTAAGAGACCTAGAGTCTTACCTTTCCAGTGAGTTGACAAATATGACTGGTGTTGCATGTGGGAACGAAATGAAGAATAAATCAGTGATCTGGAGGTCTGGCTGCACAGAAAGAGGGGAGAGACAAGAATAAAGTTTCCAGAAGACACCAATAAAGAGCTCAGGAAATCACTTGCTCCATTCATGTAGCAATATGCCTGCAAAAAACTTGCCCTAGGAGGGGGTTGATTTTAGGTCATGAATGGGCTTCCCTTTAGCTGTAGCAAACTTGGAGGGTGCTCTGAATCTCAAATCTTATATGAAGGGGAAGTAAAGAGGGATAGACAAAGAATAAAGTGGAAGTGGAGGGAGGAAAATAGGAGGAAGTATAAGAGCTTCAAGTTTTCTGGCTAAAATGGGAGTTTTAGTAGGGTGTGATTTTTCTGATAGGGCCCAGAGTCAATAGATTCCAATAAGGGCCCGAGTCAGTAGATTTTGAAACAGTGAGTAGGGGGTTTGCTCTCTGCCTCACTTGAGTGTTTTATGGTAATTTTACACATCCATCAGATAGCAGGGGAACAGTCTCTGTAGAGCCTTCAGTGGGAACAGGGCCCTGCTGATGCCTTGATTTCAGATTTCCAGTCTTCACAACTGGGAAAGAATGAAATTCTATTGTTTTAAACCATTCAGTTTGTAACATCAGCTCCAGGAAGTGAATATACACAGGGAATTATAATGAAAAGCTACAAGATCCTTCCCAAAATATAAAACATCTATTCACCTCAGAAAACAGGTTGAGGGGAAGAGGGAGTACATGAAGAATAGGTAAAGGAGTAATTTGTAAGAAGCTTGCCAAACAGAGAAATTATATTTATAAGGCAACTCCAGTGCTGTAAGCTCTGTTTCTATGTGTTTTCCTGCTTTGATTTTCACTACATCCTGTGATATGGAAATTTGGCACCATTTCCTAAATTGAGTCTTACAGTCTAGGTATCTGGTTCAAAATCACAAATAAATAAATGATAAAAATAAAAAATCAAATCCATGCTTCCTGATTCCCAAGGAGGTGTTCTTTCTCCTTAAGCCTGAAATTAAAAAATCCAGCAAAACAGTATATATCTATTCCCTTGAGACTTTTAAAACTAGATATAAAACAGTAATAGGGAACTCTCAGGGGGAATAGTCCTTGCTGGGCCCAGAGATGAAATTGGGTATCTTAATAGGTCTTTTCCAAGTCTAATTACTCTCTTTCTGAGGAAGGCGCTGGCTAAATGCAAGTTCATTATCATTTTATTCTAAGTTAACTGGAAAACAAGATTGATTGACAGTTTGGAAATATTCAACATTTATATGCAGGAAATTTAAAAGACTTTAAACGAATTCAAAGAAGCTTTCTTAAGAGCTGCACTGCTTTTTACTGTGAAATACTCTGTACAAAAACAGATGTTTTCTAAAATTTCCTACCGCTGCTCCTTCCATGCTGGTGTACTCGATGTGCTCAGGACCATGGAGGCAATGGGCAGTCTTCCTGATCTGGAGGAGGAAAGAAATATTGTGGCTTCTTATGTAAATTCCAGTGTGTTTGCAGCTAAATTTTTGCTTATTGTTTTGCCTGTCCAATACACTGATTCTGACCTCTACTCATAATGGATAAATAGCAATAATATAAATTGCAATTATAGTTGGAATTATCTTCATGAACTTTTCATCTGATACCCAGAAACAGTGTATAGTACTCATGTTTCAGAAGAGAAGAGCATGAGACAATGAAAGTAACTGTGCAAAATCTCACATGATGGATATCAGGACTGAATTCACAGTTTTGTAATGTTATTTCAGCTATTCAAATCATGTTTTTTTCCTCAATTTTAACCAGGCTATTTTTTATTTACATTGTCTGTATCTATCTAAAATAAAACAAACAGAAATTTGGTAAAACTGTGAAGGCTGAAAATAATGTCTCTCATCTCTCTCTGGTATTTTTTAGATGTATTCTAAGTATATAGAACTCCTTTGGGAAATAGCACATCCCAAGAAGAATAGATTCTTTATCTTTGCTAAAACAGATATTCCTCCCATCAGTTCATCCAGGGCAATAAAGTTTGCAAAAATAAGTTTTGTTCAGGTAGCTTAAATAATTTTCCTTAACTAATATTATTTTTTGTACAATATTTGGAGGAAGTATTCTCTTCTTGGGACTTTTCAAAGTCAATGAAACAACTAATTAGAATTGTAATTTTTCTATGTCTTTCATCATGACAGGTAAAACAATATCTAAAATTAATATTTAGGTATACTTCAAGTGTTGCTTGTATGCTTGAATGCTAGCTACTAACTCCTGCCTACTGGCACACAAACACTCCTAGTGTCCAAGCCAGTGAGACACCTACCTATGCCCTAACATTTCATCTCAGGACACAGGAAGATTAGGCCATAATACCAAAAAACATACTAGTTTTCTGTATTTCACCTTCTAACACCAACCACACAGTCCCACCTTTTCTACCATCTGAATATGAGTCACATACGCCAGTTCTGCCTACCAACTATGAACCCAGTGCTGTTCAGCCACTGAGCCTTATTTGGACCACTAAAACTTATCTCAGTTAAGGTGCTGTCACAGTTTGGCAGAGATGGCCACAGAAATATTTGATGCTTAAAATGTTTAAGAAGTTAGGCCTGCCCAGGTTGTTCTCAGATGGCTGTAATGTCAATGCTGCCTGAAGTATTTCATCCTAAGGTTGCTGGAGGGGATTTGGCTGCATTCGCCCCAGGAGCTCTGTGTTTCTAATGGCTTCTGCCTCACTCACATCTCTTATGGAGACATTTACCTGCCCACCTGATGCCCCATGCAGACATTTTGAAGAATCTCATGGACAAGCCTAACTTATTTAAAAAAAAAATACACTCAACTTCTCCAGGAATGATCGTGAAGAGAAAAAATTAATAGCATTTCATATTTTGTTTCTGAACAGAGTCTTGCTAGGCTGAGGAAAGAAGAACTGAGCAATAAAGAACTCATGGTTTGATCTGACTTTAAATTTGAACAAAGGATGAAAAAAATACATGACTTCATTCAGTTGTTCTGTAGCTATCTATGACGTGCCTATTCCATTCCATACTCTGGGCTGGAAAGTAAAAGAGAGAGTCCCTTCCCTTGATAAGAGTCAGCATCATCAGACAAATCATTTAAAGCATTGACAGTGAAAGCAATGTCAGTTGTTGGGACTGACTTATTCATGTAGTCAATAAACATTTCTTGAGCATCTGCTAAGGACTGGACACTGTGGAATTTTGGCGTACGAAGATAGTAAATGTAACATTTGTACCATTAAAGGAATTTTAGGTCTCAGTGAAAAAAAAAAACCAGAAAGATAAACAATGATATTGCAAAGATATTCCTACCATGAGGGAAGGAATTCTAGAGTGTGTATTGCTGATCCAACTTATCTCTGAATTGTTCCTCAAAACGTATTAAAACAACTTGATGACTCTCCTTACTGGAAAGCCATAGTTTTTTAACATCATCTACACAAGGTGAAGGAGAAAAGGAAAAGGTAAAAAATATCTCCTGAAACTCAAAAATTCTGGATTGGGCTCTCTATTTATTCCCTAAACACCTGACTGGTCTTGGAGAGCAACTTCAATGCTGGAGACTTCAGTGTCTTTAGAGCTGTGTGAATTTCCAAAAAGACTGACTTCATATCTGTGGGAAGACCAGGAATTAGAATTTGAGTACATTTCTTCAGAAAATTCTAATGTACTGAATGCTTCAATATGGATTTGAGCGTATTTCTCCAGAGAATTCTAATGTACTATTTGCTTGGATTCATTGACCATTAGGTTTGTTTGTTTGTTTGTTTGAGAAAGAATCAACTTTATTGCTCCAACACTTCATTATGTACATAGTGCTAGGTTCAAGCCCATGTCCTTCCGCATGCCAGGCAAGTGCTCTAACCACTGAGTCACCAATCCAGCCCCAAAGATATAAATTTCTAATATTATTGGAGAATTGTTAGGTATGAAGTCTAACAAATGTACAGTAAATTTTTAGCCTCTGTTTGTAATTAAACATATAAAATGACTTTTGATACACTAATGACCAAGAGAAATGCTGAGGGAAGGAGCACTAAATCTCAACTAAATCCCAGGTGTTAGCTGGGCACAATGGGGCATGCCTGTAATCCCAGAGACTCAAGAGGTGATGCAATAGAAACACAGGTTCAAAGCCAGCCAGCCTCAGCACCTTAGAAAGACCCCGTGTCAAAATAAAAAAAAAATGAAAGCCTGGGGATATGGCTCAGGGGTTAAGTACCCCTGGGTTCAATCCCCAGTACCGCATAAATAAATCCCAGGTGTTATGACTTGGATTTCTTTTTCTTTTTTTTTTTTTTTTTCATTTCCTCCAGTGCTGGGGATTCAACCCAGGGTCTCATCAGCTCTCTACCAGTGACTTATTTTAGTCTCTTATTGCAGTGCTAGAAATGATATCTGGGGATTTTTGAATGTTAGGCAAGTGCTCCAGCATTAAGCGACATTCCCAAACCAAAACTCATATTTATTGATGTTTATGTCTTTCAATAGAAATTATTTGACAGCAACTTATCAACCTTCTTGAACTCTTGCAAGATTGTATTCTGTAGCTGTGTGCACTTCTTGAAAACCAGTCTCCAAGGGTCTCCTTGGGAGCCTTGCATGAAGTTTCCTAGTGCAGAGAATCCAATGAGCACTGCCTGTTTGGCGTACCCAACCTACATCTGCAATGGAAATGAGCAGGCTCAGATGTCAGAGGTTGGTAATACATGGTAGTCACAAAGCCCATGATATGTAGCCTTTTTCCCAAGGACAAGGAGAGGTGTTCACAGAAGCACAATTGTTTAGCCACTTCATTCTGACTCATCTATGTGTCTGCACATGTCAAGGTTCTCAAGAGTTGACAACCTTATACTTTGGACACTTATTCCTGGTACAGACATGAGCCAGCCTGGCCTGGCTGCCCACAGGTACCTGCCACAACACTTGGCTTCTTATAAACTGTGGAGAGAGTGAAATTGTCTTTCAGTGCATTACAGTGGTAGATTACCCTGATGCAGAGTAAGAGACTAACAGGGCTAGAGATGTCCTGTTCTGTACACCAGGTTGAGTGGGAACTCAGAGGGTCTGACTAGATGGTTCAGGTTGGTCAGTCCTTAGGGTTGTGAAACAGCTCCACTTGAAACACTCCAGGAAGCTGCATAGGCCAAGGAGAGGGGTGCTTGTCACTCATGTTTCTTTTGTGGCAGAGAAAGGACAGTCAGCAGGGAGGCTCTGCCTCAGGGCCTACCTCAGGGTGTTCTTCCCTGCAGTCCGGACACTTGCCCACTCTCTCTCACAGAGGAATTGCTTTCTCACCACACACTCGGGTCTCTGTGCTATGGCATTCCTCCCAGTCCCGACAACTGGTCAGGTCACGCAGCCACTGCTAGCAGGTTGAGGAACGCCTTGGATGTAGTAATGGTGCAGGAAGTGCCGGGCGCTGCGATAGTTTCCACTCTGCATGGTAGGCCTCAGAGGGATGGAGAGGCTAAGGTGAGAAAGGGCATCAGAGCCTGGCCTGGCCTGGCTTGGCAGCCAGGCCTCTGCCCTTCCCTGCCCCTGCCTGGTCCTCATCGTCTCCCTCGTGGAGGGGCTTCTTAATCTGCTTGCGTAGTCAGACAGGACCCCCGTAGGCCCATAGTGTCCACATTTACCTACCAGCCAGCAGCTGCCCTCAGCCATCTCACCATTAGTTTTAACACCAAATTCTGGCATGACATTAAAGACCCTTCAAACCTGGCCCAAACCCATCTCCCTATAGGGATTTTTGTCTTCTCACAGAATTGCCATCATCAGCTCCCACCTGAATTTGTTTTTTGATTTCACTTATGCTGTTTTCTCTCTCTCTGTCTTTTTTCTTTCTGGACACATTAAACTGTGGTTTCTACCTTTAAAACACAGCCCAGGTTTCCTTTGCCTGAGAAGTTCTTCCTGATGCCTGAGTCAGGAATAGCTGCATCTCTCTGTGCTTTGACAATATTCTATTTAAATATAGATTGTAATTGGTGTTACTCCCAACTAGCTCACAAGTGCCATTTATCTCTGTATTTAAAACACCTAATAATTATTCTGGCAAAATAATATATATTCTGTAAGTGATTATTAAATAAATAAACAGAATTTTGGAGGAAGTGAGCAGTTGACAAACATTAAGGCATAACATTACAGCATGAATTAGTCACAGACATGTTGATTAGTCCTGATATGTAAAAACTGGTTGTTTATTCTGATAGAACAGCTCCTGTTATGAATTTTTTATTAAGGTAGAGGTTAAATAAATTTCAAATAAGTTAGGATCTGATAATGGTCAATTTCAACTCTACGAATGCTTTAGAAACATGACCCATTCTATATATTATTGCTTTCGATCCTAGGATAGATTAGACACATAGATAGTAGTTATATGGCCCCAGAGTATGAGAAAAACTGACAGGAAGATTTCCAGGTAATAAATGGAAACTAGACATTTACATTTGTAACTTGAATTATTTCTTTCTCACCCCTTTGTCAACTAGGCCTAAGATGCACATTTCCTCTACTTCTGGTGTCTTCTAATAGAGAGATGAATAAGAACCTGCCCATAGCTCTTTGATGTGATCTCATGTTCATGTAATTCTAGATTCGAAGGTATCTCTGGAATGGCGTGAAGAACCAAACAGATATTAGTTTTATGTAGTGTTAAGCCATTTTTCCAGAATATCATATAATAAGATTAAGATAAAGTTTTTATCCTGTATGGAATGGACTAACTAACACCATATCCAATAAAGACTTTAGAGAGAGGCTGAATCTTTGGTAGAACCATTCCCAGAATCCTTGCACTAATTTTACATAATTATATACCAGACATGTGCATTTGTATGGAATCAAAAAGAGAAGCACTGCCAGGAATGTAGGGATCTAGACATGCATTCTAAATCGACCACTAGATCCTCATACAATATTAAGCCCTGGTGAAATACCAATGGGTTTTTGTTTCAATTTCTTTGGCTCATTCTTTTATTATCATTCTATGTGTCCATTATTCCAAAATAAATGCATCAGCCTGTTATAATTTTCTCTTTCTGTCTAGTACAAATTATTATATCCATAAACCTATATACGTAAATATATTTTATTTCATGAACTATTCATGATCAATGTATTACCCATGCTCTTACTAAAAAGTTTAAAAGTATGCTCAGTGAAATTCATAACTAATCAGCAAGATCTCTTCTTTGTGCAAGATATGGGGAATAGTGGCTCATATTCTAGAAACTTTCCATCTTGTTCACAAACAAAACCAAAGCACACTCCTACTTTATGACAATATTACCAGGTATTATCAAATTCAATTTTGAAACCAAAGTCACAGAATAAGAACATCACAATTAGCCCTTTACTGGCTGTTCTTGAACTCAAAGGTTACATAAAAAACATATAATTAAGTCAATCAAACAGAAGGTCTTATTTGATGTTGGTATAAGTTTAAAATGAAATTTTATGAAATCTTAAAAATCAAATAGTGTATAAAGGAAGGTTTCACATTTCCAAATGCATTTATAAAGAAAATGGAGGCATGAGATTGTTCCCAAAAGGCAGGAAAATAAGTAAAATGAGATTTTTCTGTGACAGTATAAAATGAAAAGTTTTGTGATTTGAACCATATCATTGCCTACTAAAAGGAGTAAACAGAATTGTCATGTGATCAAGGGCAGATTCTGTGAACATAGGTTTTATATTTTTTAATTTTTGTGCTCATAATTTTGAAAGATCAGTAGTATTAAATAACAGTGCTCCTGTATCCTGGAAAAGCAATAGTAAGCACAATTGGAATTAATGTAGATAATAAGTTAAAGGCTTCTGCAATAAAAATACCACCAAGAAGCATGCGTTGGTCAGATTGTTTAAAATACTCTAAATAGTGGGCTTATTCACTCTTTTATTTCTTTTGTAATATGAAAATGGAGCTAAATTTCAATATTTGATATAAAATATTTATGTGTATGTTATTTCTTTTTGCAAATAAATACAATTTGAAAGTTAGCTGAATAAGAAGTAGATTCTGAAATGTTCTAAGATTATTCAGCAAATGTACAAGGTTAATCTTAACCCACAGGTATTTGATTTTGAAATCCAGAAATTGCTGATTGCCCTTTGATTTGCTTAACATTTAATCTGCATACTACATTTTTTGGTCAGTAGATTTCCTTTGCATAAAATCCTTAAAAAAATCATAAATCATCTTTGGATGACAAGTTTCTAAGACAGAATTAAATTGTGCTGTTCATTTTCAATAATTGAATAGTGAATTGCAGGTAGGTTAGGTTTTCATTAAGTATCTCAAGTTAATGTTCACTAAGTTAAAGCCAGTGGAGATATAAAATTTGATTTAAATGTTATTTTCCCATAATTTTATCTTCTGAATATTATTTTCTCTCCAAAATTATTTCCTATCACCTCTCTGGCTCCCAAGCCTTTGAAATCTATGTCTAGGTACAGGGACAGCTGATTTCCTCTTGGTTATTATCACCATCCCTATATCTTGGACCAGACTTAGCCTTGATGAGGAAATTAAAATATCCTAGTTTATTAATCTCGATAATGTAGTATCAAGTCATCCTAACAGAGGGGAAATATCACGTACAGAAAAACTAAGTAAACTTGGGTTTGAATGTCAACATTCAACTTAAAAGCTGTGTATCCTGTATACAAGTTAATTTTATTTCATCTCTAATGCAACCCCAATATAAAATTTAAGGAGCCATCCCCTATCAGGTGCTAAGTAATATTAATTGCTTTTCCCAGTTCATTGCATGAGATTTGTTAAATACAATTACCATAGAGTTTTGTTGTCCTGTGGTTACTTCTGGAATGATAACAGTCTCAGTGATTCCAAGTTTAGATCTAAAGACACCTCAATAGAGTTCTAGAGCAAAACTTTCAGGAGCTTCTGTATGGAGTCTGCACTGTTCTCCTGGCTGATGTGCCTCCCAGGTGCATCCTGCTAATGGGACCATGTTCTTAGACCATGTGCTGGACCCAGTGCACAAAGGAACTGAGAACTACAACCTGTGTCCCAGAAGCATAATAAGCAAGGCAGAGAGCAGCCTGAAATGAGATTAGGCAAGTTGGGAGGAGCAAGTGTTCCTTGAAAGGAGTCCCAATGTCATTTTGAGAGCAGTAGCAAGGTGTGGTTGGGTTTTGAGTAAGAAATAAAGTTGGTGAAATGTTTCCTCTGTCCCATGTAGTCATGTGATTTAGTTCAATGCATGCAAATTATTTGTGTCTCTGTTTCCACATCATGAAACAAAGATGCTGACACCATAGTAACTAAGCAAATAGGAAGATAACAAGAATAACATCAGATAAATTACATGTAAAACCTTAGCAGTATGTGTAAAGTTAAACAAGAAAAAGTCATTATGGTGATAGCTTCTAACAGCTGTCTTCTGAAAAATGCTATAACCCTGAATGTAGAAGATGGGCTGCTTGATTATTCCTTTATTTCAGCTTCATTCAATTCACTTTCTTTTATGTTACAGTAGGTGGGAGGGGTAGATTCCTGCCACTTGTGATACCTAGGGTCCAGAACTGACATAGACCAGGGAGTGGACTTTGTAACATGACAAATGACTGACTCCCTAAAACCACTGGAGAAGAGTTGCTCCCCCTGGGCTGTCACTACTTGGAGAAAGCTAGTGAAGGGATTTCTTCATCAAAACTTATGGCTTTCTTTACATTATTTATTCATTCATTTACTTGTGCCTTGATTAATTCTATATACTTTATTCAGTGTCTATCTTAGACCCTCTGATTTATCATCTGTAAAAGGGGGACAAATAATGATAAATAATTTTCATATGCACATTTAAGTATATTTCAAATATAGTACCAAAACTTTACATGTATTGTCTTGTTTAATTTTCCTGATGTCCTGTTGTGTCTGCAGGTATTACAACTAGGTACATTTTGTATGTGATGTATGTGATGTCATGGGCAAGCTACTCAGCTAGTAAGCATTGAAACTGGTCTTGAACTCAACTCCCTTTGACTTAAAAGCACTCTGAACCACTACTTTATGCTGCCACCCACCATAGTTCAGATGACAATGATAGTACATGTCAAATCTTCTCACATGGTATGTTTGTTATTCCAACTTTTACTGGTTCCTACAGTCAGGCAAAACCCTGGCTTAGATTTTCAGCTAATTTTATCATAGTATAGTTACAGTTGATAGGCAAAGTACAAATAGATAAGATAACTCACAATTCCCAATGCCCCCTCAGCTTAGCGTGAATTCACAAGGGGTGTGTAGCACAGTGGTGTCAGGTGGACTCTGGAGGTAGACAGCCTTAATTTGAATTTGGCTGCATATCTTACTACCTATTCTTAAATTCCATGTGCTCAGCAATAATACACATATCTACGTCATCTATGAGAATTAGTTGTGTTTCCAATAGTTCTTAGAATGGTGATTGACAACATAGGTAATCCATAATAAATGTTTATTAATAGAGACACTATTTACATGATACCATTTCTGTTCCAGCATCTTCCAGCTTCAAGTTTGAAAGAAATTAGTAATTTCTTTGAGCCTATCATTAGTCATATTTAATACCAATCACAAACTGGAAATCTTACCAATTAAGTTACCACAGTTCTATGGTCTAAATTCATGTGCTCTCCAGTCATATGATAGTCATTCAATAAGCATTGAATTTATATACCAGAGTGCATGAATGGTGCCAGAAATATAAAAGAAGATGAATCTCTGCCATCAACATGCATGCAGGTTAGTGAATGGTGGGTGACCAATTAGTTATTTGGCAAGTCTTCTGTGAAGGGTTTCTGGCATTATCAGATGCAGTCGTTGACCTGCAGACTTTATGTTGCAGAATCCCTGCATCAGGGTAAAAGTCTCAGTCAGTATACTGTAGGTGGAAGCTTTCTGTATTATTGCCTTAAAGAGGCAGTTTGGTAATATGGGAGGAGATCAAAGTTTGGTGTTAGAGATGTGACTTCAAATTCTAGCTCCATCTTTATGAACTGGAACTTTGGATCAGTTAATTCCTTTGAGTCTTTGTCTTTCATAAAGGACAGACTTTATAAAACAGGGAGACAAACCAATAAGGATTTCATGGAGATAAATCATGATCCATGTGAATCATCTGACATAATTCCTGGCACAAAGCAGGAGCTCAGCCTAGGTCAGCTGAAGTGGCAACCAGAGCCAGGCTCCATGATGCCTCTAGGAGTGGCTGTGACTGTAGCAGCAGATATAACTGCAACTTTCTCTTGTTTGTTCAGATGCTGCCTTTATAATGGTAATACATTATTTTCAAATTCCAAATCCATTTTTGAGATAAACAAAAATGATAGTGGGTTTCCCTGTAATTAATGGCATATTTTAGCATTTCATTCTGATTATAAACAGAATATAAGATGTCTTCTGTGGTGAAGAACGTCTTCCTAGTTTTCTAGATTTATGCGTTTAGTCCGTATGAAATTAATTATTGTGGGTGTATTACATGGATGTGAAACATCTGGAATAATAGGATTTTATTGTTAATAGATCTCTCAGGAGCTCATGACAAACATCCTTATAATAGCAGCATATGCTGCTAGTTTAATGAGAACCATCACTGACAATTAATGGTTCTTGCATTTTTAGTAAATTACATACTTTCAATTTTTTATTTTCTTTATTTTCATCTTTAAGGCTTTAGAATGTGATTTGTTTAAAATTAAAGATAGAGCTCCTTACAGGGGAAGAAAATATTGAGTGTGTATCATGTGCCAAGAACTATGTTATGTATTTTACATAAATGAGCATAGGTTAACATACAATTACTTTTAAGCCTCAAAGCAATCAGCTATCTCTTTATTTATAAATAAGAAAACTGAGGCACTGTGAAATTAACAACTTGTCAACTTGAATGCCCAAACTAGGATAAAAGGTTGACTCTTTATTCATTCATTTGAAGAGAAATTAAAATATTGAAGAAAACTTTCCTTCTCCATAAATCAAAGTTTTCAATAGACTCCTGAAATTGACACAAAAAAACCTTCTACTGATTATTAGGACATGTTGGGCTGAAGCTGATGTGCGTAAGAAGTAGATAGAAGTCTATGTACTTTTGACATATTCCATACACTAGTTTGTGCATAGTGCAAGAACAACAGTCATAGAAATAACCAGGATAAACAAATGCCATTCATCCTTGTTCTTTGATGCTAGGAAATGGAACTTTTCTTAAGTGCTGATTCTACACAATCCACATTCCCTGTGCTGGCCAAGGGATAATTTGCATCTCTAAAGGGGAAGAACTTGCCTAGACTCCAAAGCTTGCCTTGCTTATTGTCTTCCCCCATGTTTGTTTTGGCTAGTCTCAAACAACACACATACAAATGAAACATTATTGAGATATTTTAAGGGAAATATCATGCAATATTTTAAGCACAACACAAAGAGAACATGATATAATGGGCAAACTAGAAAAATTAAGGAAAGAAAATCAATGGTACATATATCATTAGATGTAGAAGACTGAACTTTTCCCCTTTAGTTTTCATAAATTTCCCTCACTCATTGCTTTTATACAAGTGTAAAGGCAAAATTCTTATCATGGTTTCCTATTTTGTTGTCTTCACAGCATATATATTCTTTGAAATTACCCTAAATAACCATTTGAATTTCTAGTATTCTACTTCCTCCTCTTACAAAAATGTAAGTGTCATGAGAGCAGGTACTTTTTCTCTACCGTGTTTCTGCTTGTAGTCCCAAAAAGTGGAGTACTACAAGCATAGGGTTGGTACTCAACAAATATTTAGTGAATGAAGAATGAATCAATGAACATCTACCTCACTTTATTTCAGGATAATTATCAGGATAATTTCTAGCTTATATTATGCATATGTTCACTATATTATCATTTAAAATGTATATGCTATGAGACAAAATACCTGTATGTATATAATATATGCTCATATTTATGCTCAGTGTCTAATAGACAAGGTAGCAAACTCAAAATAGTGGCTGGACCTCTGTTTTATTTCATGATTCAGAAAGCTCCATGACTTTTTTGAGCCTCCTTTACCACATTTTTAAGCATGACGTAGGCTAGCTATAAACTGGCCGAGTAGCAACATATATTTACCATTTCCACTCTGACTCATCCTGAGCCCCTGAAAATGCTACCTGATAGACAGTGATTCTCTTTCACTGAAATGTGGTATCTAGACATAGTCTGCAGATAGCACACCAGATAAGCCCTGTGTGTTGGCACTTTCAGACACCCTAGGATGCGGTAGCTATCTGTCCACTTTGAGTATGACAGGGTGGGTAATCTGGCTGCTCCCAGGGCCTATGGTTCTCCTTGCATCCCCAGTGACAGAGGCCCCCTGGTCTGCCTTAGGCCTTACAGGGTACAGTTCTGCCATCCCCTTCCCTGGTGGCTGGCCCTGCTTTTGGTGTTCTAGATATTATCTCAGTGTCTCTAGGCTCTGCAGTGTGGCCACACTCCAGATGTGCAGAGTGGCCGCCATGCCACACCTTATATCCAAGGCCTTATCTGTGGCTATCTTGGATCATTGTCAAGTCTATTCCTGAACTCTTTTGAATCTTCCAAACTGGCTAGCCGGGCCATGTATAGCCATCAAATTCAGTGAATTACCCTGTGCTCACTATTTGTTCGGTACTGTGTAAAGTGGGAAGATGGATGCGAAGTGTGTTACATCTTGGTAGGGTTTGAGTGTTTTCAGAGCTGATCTAACAGAAGGCATTGAACACCCCTGCAAAATAAGCTCTCCTTGAGATGGAAAGATTCTCAAGGTCAGTTCCAAAAAATCCCCACTAATCATGAAATGTAAAATACATTAACACCTCAAGAGGGTGTTTCTGTTTAGATACACTTGAAAATAGGATAAACCTTAACCTTTTTATGAAAGCATACAGTATAAATTATTCCAATTCAGTCCCTAGGATTGGAAGAAGGGAGAGGAAGGGATAAAACAGGGAACTGAGTTAAAACAAGATACATTCCAAGCTTTTAAAATTTTTCCAATGTATATTCTATTGCCATGTATGTTTAAAAAAAAGAGATGAGAAGGAAAGGGGGAAGAGGAAAACAGAAGACTGAATTAGAACCAATTAATCTCCATGCTCTTATAATTAAGTCATTGTGTATTCTTATGTCATGTGCACCTGCAGAAGAATGGATTAAATAAAAAGGAGGCTATTTATGCTTTTTTTTCCAAACATAACTTAGAAGAAATAAATTTTAGACAGATATTTTCACTAGTGCTATAACTTGCTGCATGTGAACTTTAGTTCCAGGTATTCTACATATACAGACAGGAGCCAAATCACAGAGCTGCTCAGGATTCTGTATTATGAGATTCAGAGACTAACCAAGGTTTCAGGTAGTTAAAATGCCTAACAAAATATAAATTTGTTAAATATGTTTTCACAATACTAATCAATTTCCAAAAATAAGGGGATAAGACTATTGGAATGAAATGGAAATGAAGTATTGCATTCACCTTATTACTAGAATGAATAAACGCGTGATGTATCTCTGTAGTTCAGCACCATACGCGGCACCTGGCAAGTGCTCAGTAAATGCTGGTTGAATAAAAAATGTAACCATTGATCTTTTTTTTCCCCTGATGGGTCACAGAAGCTAGCAACGACCAAGGTCAGAGATAATGAGACTTCACAACCTCATGGCCACACTGAGAATTATGGAAGTGCTTTAGATGTGAGTTATTTGAAGCTCAGTATGGAAAGATTCTTCATCTTCCCAGATCTCTGCTGTCACCTTACAAAGAGAAATAAAGACTTATCTTGATGACAAGGGACATTCAGGGATAAAGATGCCAAACAGGGTCTGGAGCTCTCAGGGTATTGTTGAAACTGTTTGAGTAACAGAAGAGTCCATCTTTGGAATTCTCCACAGCTTAGAAAGTTATGCAAAGCAAATAGGGTTTGATTTTAGTTTTCTGGGTTTTCTATTCTATTTTTGTACTTTCCATCACTAAGTAGAACAAAAGCAGGTCTGTGAGAATATTCAGGTTGTATGAGAATTTTTTATAAAGACAGAGAGAGAGAGAGAGTTTGTGAAAGAGAGAAACAACAAAAAAAGAATCAAATTTATTTAGTTTTTCATCTGGCTTTCCTTGCTCCGAAAGTTAGTTGTTTATGTGATGCTAGGGTTTGAAACCAGGTCCTCACACATGGTCCTTTTTTTTTTGTGGTCTTTTTTCTTTCCTTTTTAAGGGAAAAAGAAGATGGTCCTGGAAGGGTCATGAATAGGACATATTCCATTTTTCTGATAAAAATACCTGTATAATATTTTGAAATGGAATGCAGAACTTGCTCATCTTTTTTTGAGGAATTTATAATGCACAAAGAATCTGAAGAGTTTCTTTGAGGATCTGAGGAAGAGAAAAAAAGTCAACCAACTCTTGTAGTACTCCTTTGGCCTTGTCAAAAGTAAACTTATATGACAAAATCCTTGCCCTATGAAGGAAATGGGAAGGAGGCAATATTTATCATTTGTCTATCATCTCTCCAACAATAAAATAAATAATTTATCCTTTCATCTCACTTACTACTCATAACAATCCTATGAAGGGGGTGTAATCATCCCTATTTAACAAATATTGAAATTCAGACTCAGGAAGTTGAAGATGTTTGCTTCTTGCCTCTGTGTATTCCTTAGCGCACTCCATAAGCGCCATAGTGCTGAAAATTGTCCCTATCTTCTTAACAGCATTAGCCCTTTCCTCCTCTGGGCTATCTCTGTATTTTATGCATGCCTTTAATGTTATATCTATCTATTTGAATTAATTTCTTTTCAACTTTTATTTCCTCTAACTAGACTATAAATCTCCAGATATTCAGGGTTCTGGTTTTCAGCTTTGTATTCATTGTATCAATCAAGGAAATGTTTAGTGTTTGAAGTAAATGCCACATAGCCATTTAGGCATGGAGTTAGAATTTAAATTTAAATTTAACATCTTTTTGATTCTGAAAGATCACATGTTTTTCATTATGCTACAGTGCCAAACCTGAAGACAGGCAAACAGATTTACACAATTATATTATTAAATGTTGCACTTAAATAATACAATTGTGCCCAATTTACATGCCTCATATAAACACACCAGGATTAAAAAATGGGTAGGCAAAAATAAAAGTCTGGAAAATGTGCAGCTCAAATAAATAAGTCCAGTATTATTCCTTATGATTAACATTTTAGTATTATTAATATACAACTACTCCCTAATAGGCCTTGCAGGAGGTAGAGAGGTGAAAGTAACAGTAATCCTGCTTGTAGAAGCTTTCAGGCTGCATAGTGTAAGGAAATACGCACACACCATAGTGGATTTCATTATGAGTTCTTTCTTTTTCTAAGCTGTGCCTCCTTCATGTCCAAGCTAGTGCTATTATTCAATAACATGTTATTGAACTTGGTCCAAGACACAGATGAAGGTAAATCAATGTTGCTCCTCAGCCCAAATATAGCTGTAGATGGGTTTGAATATCAACTTGGAGATTTTTAATAGGGGATGGGGAGTGTTCCCCAGTTGACACCTTGCAGTGTCTGGCGCCATTTGCTATTGTCACAATTGGGAGTTTGGTACTGGTATCTAGTCAGCAGAGGACACTGATACTGTTAAACATCTCAGTTGTGTGGAACAGTTCTCCAGAACAGAGGATTATCAAATTATCTGGCCACAAATGTAATGGGCTGTAAGTTTGGACACAGATATAGATGTAGATATAATAAAAGTGCTTGGTATCACAAGTGTCAGGTCTACCTCTGTGAAAGATGACTGCCTGGCTTTAAATCTGAAAAAGCCAAGTTTTATCTAGGCTTTGAGATGAAGCCAGGTAGAAAGAGAGGAAAATGAAATTTCATGAAGACTTGATTAATGGGAAAAGGAGACATTTGGGGATTAGAGACCACAAAAGGACTTTAAATAAGATGATGAAACCAGAAAGACTATGTGGAGGAATTAGCAAGGCTATATAATAATATAATAAGAATGTTGGTAGTTGAGGTAGGATGAGTAGATGAATAGGAGAAGAGGAACACAGTGTTAGAGGAAGCGCAAGGGTATTCCCAAGGCATATTTAGATACCACCCAGCCCACATATCATCGTTTCAGTCAGTAAGAAAGATAAAGACATCAAAACAATATATCAAATATTCTATAAGTACCAGGAATCTAACTAGGTAATAGGAATAAAAACACAAAGAAGGGATAGTTTTTAAAGTCATAATTTTTTTTTCTGGTAATCTGCTTTTTTTAAAATTTTTTTTATTTTTGAACAACCATACAAGTTTTTAACAAAATAATATAAAATGTGTATATATTCTGGATATTGCAATTACCCCCAGGAGTGCCTCACCCCAATTACCCTCCCTTATCTTTTGTGCTATTTCCAAAATGTTTTCCAATAAAGTTACACATTAGAAGGAAATTAAATTTGCACCCTATGTGTAAGACATAGATTAAACAAACTTATCCAGTTCTCTTCCTAATGGATGCTTCAGAGATTTGAATAGGCTTCTGAGTATGTGAATCCTAATTTGGTACATAGAAATTCCAAATTTATGTCTTTGATACACTGTGTTTTGGGAGAAATATCTACCAGACCCAATGTTCAGCCAAGTACAATTTGGAAAACACTGTTATAACACCAAATTTCCAGATAAGCATCTAGTAAAAAAATAATGGTATCATGATGGTGATGGAATTTGAAAAACATTTGGCAGTAAAATCACCTCTAGAGTTTGTAATACTTGAAATTTCTAAAAGGCTTTTCTTTATTTAGTTTCATTTTGTTCTATTTTTAATAAGCAAGTAGATTACATTGATTTATGGTTAACTTCTGGAATGTGCTCCGTACAAAACAAAGACTATTGAGGGTAGATGTAGCTCGAATGACATCCCTTAACACAATTGGTTATAGGTAAAGGGAGTAAGAATGAGAAAGAGTAGTGGGGAGAAGGGATCAGAGCATGTTTAATATCATCATTTTTGAAAGTGTTGTTTTGAGTATCACTGAGAGAGTGCATCATGCCATTCAACGAAGATTGGGAAAAGAAGAGACTATTTATTACATAAAAGAGAAAACCACACAAAAGCTATTACATACCTGAATGGTCTTTGTTTGGGAAAGGAAATGGACTACAACAGGCTAACACACAATGAGGCCCCAATATATGCAAGGTGTGTTCTTGGGTAGATGTTTTACATTAATTTATAAATGAGGAAACCTAAGCTGCAAGATTTCAAGAGGTTTGGCTAAGATGACTCATTGAACAGGAATACAAAGTCTAGCTTCTAATCCTCCATCATTTTCTGCAACATTCCATCTTGAGAGAGATCACTTCTGACACAGCAAGCTCTCAGCCCTTCGAAGTATTCAGGTTGAAATGGACCATGTCACAGTGATGCCACTGAAATCACTCATTCTCTTTGTGGGTGTTTGGAGTGATGAGCGAGGAATCTATGATGAGTTTGGAAAAGTAATACTTACTAAGCAATTCCCAAAGAGCACATAGCATTGTAGCTCCTGTTAAGGTAATGACATGGGGTGGGGGAATGCAGGGCTTTAATGCAGTTGAGTCAGTGTAACTTCTTAGCATGATAACTACTCTTGATACTTGTTTATATGAAGCATTATTAGTAGAAAAGAATAAAGAAAATGGTTCTGTACCTTACAGGACAAATTAGTCAGGGATTTCTTCTATGTGCTGACCCTAACACTAGAGTGGCAAAATAGGACCAATTTAATTTTAGACAGAGGGAGGGATATAGGTGTTATGTCAAAGTATATTTCTTAAAGCAATATTAAGTTTGGAAGAAGACTGAAATTAATAGCCAGATAAGAATAGAAGCTGTCAGGTAGCCTAGAACACAAGAGATGATCAGAAATCAGCATGGACATGGAATTAATGAAACCAAGTCAATTGAACAAATATGGATTGACTACAGCTAATATACTGAGCACCATGCTTGGTGTTGTAGAAATACCAACAATATAAAAATAAGTTTAAAATTAGTTTATTCCTCAAGGAAATCACAGTCTAGTGGGGAATACATACATGTAAAAAAGTAATTAAAATATGTGACTATTAAAATGGCATCATACTACATGTGGTCTGTTGCCAATTGTTTTTTTTAATTCAAGATTCTGTCTAACATTCGTTGATGGAAATGTGTGTAATTTAAATTTATTCATTTTCACATCTGAATAATTGCACATTATATGATTACATTACACTTTCAAATCTCAAAAATAATGAAAAGTAAATAATATATTTTTCAAGAATAAAAGCACATATACTTAACAAAAAACAATGAAGAAGATTATAAACACAAATTTTGGGATAGTAATACCTCTGGAATGAAATGAAAAAATAAAATAAAGAAGCAGATAAGTAGAAACAATAATAATGGTAATGTTCTAGTACTTAACCTGGTGGTAGTTTCTAATTCTTGTGCAGCATGTATGTTTGTATATATGAGTATATGCATGTACATAATATCCATCTATCTATATATATTTATACAAGACAGAGTATTTCATATGAGCATTATGTTACCCAACAATATATTCAAAATATGTTTTAAAGTTTCAGTATGCAGCACAAATTTCAATATGCACATGGAATGCAAAATCCAAGAAAAAATTGAGAAATTGCTTAACTTGGTGGAGTAGATGGAAAATGAGATTTTGCTTAAAAGGAAGACTTATGGAGTATGTTATATCTGAGCTGTATTTGGGGCAAATGAATAAATATTTACCTCATTCAAAGAGAAATAGCATTCCAGGAAGAAAAGGAGGAGTGTCTTCTCTGAAAGACTTTGTATATTTCTGCATATTATTTAGTGTTCCCTTTTTCTCCAACAGCACAATATGTGTATGTAACAATGTATAGTTATTAAATAAATGAATAGTTGAACATATTCAGGGATGGTAGAATACATTGCAGTGTACTCCTGGGAGGAACTTGTAGAGAATAACATTAGAGAAACAGGAAGGGGCTAGTTTTGATTTCCTTGCAAAATATTTCAGGAATATAATGTGATGTTTTAATTAGGAGAGTAGCAAATATGGATTTGAATGGTAGAATACCATGCCCAAAATGTAAGGGATGGCTTGGAAATTTAGACAGTGGTAGTGATGGAACCCTCCATCTAAAATAAAAAAGATATTTAGATGGTGATAAGCTAGTTCCAGCAGCCAGATGAGGTGAGGCTCAGATGATAATCATGAGACTGTCCAAGAGGGACTTCCCAGATTGTTAATGAGGAGCAGGACAAGAAAGCAGATTCACCACCATGAGTCTAGGGAAAATTGACAATCCTTATAGTAAGTTTCTCTTGCTCTTAAAGAAAAGCATGACCATTTGTGGTTTTGGTATTCAGTTTTTTTGAGTTCTTTGTATATTCTGGTTATTAGCCCTCTGTCGAGGTGTAGCAAGCAAATATTTTCTCCCATTCTGTAGGTTCTCTCTTGACCCTCCTGACTATTTCTTTAGATGTTCAGAAGCTTTTAGTTTAATGGCATCACATTCATTTATTCTTGGTTTTGATGCTTGCGCTATGGGAGTCTTGTTAATGAAGGCAGTGCCAACCCCTATGCCCACAAATGATCCAATCAATAAATGGACTAGGGAGCTAAATACAAATTTCTCAATGGAGGAAGTCCAAAAAGCCCATAAATATATGAGAAAATGCTCTACATCACTAGTGATCAGAGAAATGCAAATCAAAACTTCACTGAGATTCTACCTCATTCCTGTCAGAGTGGCAAAAATGAAGAATACAAATAATGACAGATACTGGAGGGGCACAGCCCCACAGGAAGAAAGGAACACTGTCATACTGTTGGTGGGACTGAAAACTGGTACAACCACTCTGGAAAGCAGTGTAGGGACTCATCAAAAAACTGGGGCTGGAACTACTTTATGACCCACTCCTGGGTATTTTCCCCAAAGAGCTAGAATCAGCATATTATAGATATACAGCTTCATCAACATTTATAGCAGCTCAATTTAGTATAGATAAAGTGTGGAACCAACCCAGATGCCCCTCACAGGATGAGTGGATTCAAAAACTGTGTTACATGTATACGATGGAATTTTATTCCACTAATAGAATGGTATCATGGCATTTGCAGCCAAATGGATGGAGATGGAAAAAAATATGCTGATTGAAGTATCCCAAACTCAGAAACTCAAGGGCAGAATGTTTTCTCTCATCTGGGGAAAAGAATACAATCAGAAACAGACTGAAAGTTGGCTAAGCTAATAATAACCTCAAAATGGGTGAACTTTTACATGAGCAGGGAGAACCTTGCCCATGACACTGGGGGATGAAAGGAGGGTGGTGGGGAAGGGGGAGGGAATAGGAGGGTGATCCAGGCTACTAGAGGGAGAGAGTATGGGGCTAGAAACCCAGTGGAGAACCTTCAACTTTCATGAGAAGCCCAACTAACACAGGAGTATAGTAGGGGGAATCATGGGATGAGGAGGTATCATGGAATGGCATCAGCCTTGGTTTGTGCTGGTATTGTGCATTTGTTTATGATTGTATAGCAATGATTCCCTCCTAAATGTAAGACTATCTTGAACAAATTAAAAAAAAAAGAAATGCATGACCTGCCCCCAAGGGTTTTATAAAGATCATACAACTTTTTCTTTAGCTTCTTGAATTTAAGCTTTGGTTGGACATACTTTCTTAAACAATCTGTTTTTAGAAGTCCTGTCGAATTCACAGATCATTTTTTTATGATAATAAGGCATTTTTTTTTGAAGAGAGAAGGACAGTGAGAGAGAGAGAGAGAGAGAGGGAATCAATTTTATTTAGTTTTTCATGTGACTTGGGTTGCTCCAAAACTCCGTTGTGTACATGATGCTGGGGGCTCGCGTACTCCCACATGCCAGGCAAGCGCCATAACTACTGAGCCACCACTCCAGCCCAACAAGACATTTTTTTTAAAGCTGGCTAAAATTCAGTCTCCACCCACTTCAGCTTTCCTTTCTCTCCTCTTACTCCTCTTCTTCCTTCTCCTCTTTTCCTTGTCCTTCTTTTCCTTTGCTTGTAGGATAAAGCAATTCTTCTTCCAAAAAGACACTAAAGGCATGAACTGAATTCTCAGCTGTTTATTTTTTTAACTTTGGCACGTGCTAGTTAATGGTCAGTGCCATAATTATTATAATATGCTTGGGATCATGATGTGCTGTACTACAGACGTCCTCCTTTGGGGTGCAAGTGGTCTTCCCACAACTGCAGACCTATTGGCAACTGATGGTTCTCAACTGAACTCCTCTCTGGAAATTGCCTTCAGCAAAGGGAACTCCTTTTGCTCAAGACTACTTACTCTCAGGGGACAGCCTGCATGCATGACCAGTTATGAATCAGATAAAGTCACCCATTTTCTTCAAGTGGCCCAAATCTGAAGGCCTAATCCACTTCAAGAACACCCATGGATAGACTCAGCCTCTTGCTGCCAATCCTTTACAATTCAACTCCTCTCTCAACTGGTGCTCCTCCTTTAACTCACCCACTGTTGCGATTAATCTACAATGCACTTACTGTATACATCAGATTTGGTTTCTGAAGGAGCTCAAACTACATCTTCTGCCACGTGCCTGGTATTGGGAATATAATGATCCTAAAGACTTCAAATAGGTGCAAAGATATAAGTTTAAGCAGCAGTGAAATAAAAGGCATGTGAATGGTTAAATCCAAGAAGTTGTGTGAAGGTGTAAGATGATCTTTTTAAACTGTAGGATCATCCCTGCTTATTTATTTGAGAACAAGTGGAGTCTATTTTGGGTACTGGCAGCATCTTCTATCTACAGACATGGATGCGGTTTTAGTGATCACTCTACAGAGCACAGAGTTTGCCTCAAGCTTGAATCCCAGAGGGCTTCTGAGTGAAGCTGAGCTTCGATTTAGATGTTTTTCCCCTTCCTGCACATATACACATGGCAGTGAAGGAAAACACAGTAAACGATGACTATGTTCATGAATTTGAGATGTAAGGGTCTCTGTGTTTTGTAATAAAAGCACCGAAATAGAATAAAAAATTATATTTGTTGATCCAACTGTGTAGGATTTTGCAGTCTATTTTGGGTGGACAACATTTTGCTCATAGAACTCTAGGTTGGAATTTAAATGACAACATGTTGCCATGCTAATTAAAAATGCAAAAATAAAGTGCAGTATCTGAAATTGCCCTTCTCCACCAATACATCGACATCCACTGAACTTTAGAAATAACAAAAAAGAACAGTTTCTCAAGTTTATTTTTTTCTTTATAATCCTATAAAATATCAGAGTGGTAAACAAAGCTGGCCTCTACAATGAAAGCTGTTATTCAGCTAAATGACAAAGGATGCTCTTTTGTGTTGCACACTTAACACTGATAGTGTCACAACTGTGAAAAAAAAAAAACAATGCAGATGAAAGCATGCATGTCATCACAGAGAGACCTGGACATCTACTTGCCTTCTTCCACTTAGTGGATGGGGGAGGTGGATAAATTGCTTAGCTTAATCTCTGTTTTTCTCATCTATAAAAGGAGAATAATAATTGTGTGATAATCATATAAGCTAATTATATAGAGCCTATAATGTTGGGAAGGACACATAGGAGACTTTCAAATATAATTATTTTCATCATATTCACAATCTATTTTAAAGTTTATGCATTAGAAATAAATTCAGGGTCAGACATACAAACAAATATTGGGGTAAATTTCTTTTTTAAACAAAATTTACTTTTGAACAACCATACAAATTTTTAACAAAATAATATAAAATGTGTATAGTTTCTGGATACTAGATTTACCCCCAGGAGTGCCCCCCCCAATTTCCCACCCGTATCCCTCCCTTCCCTTACCCACAATATCTCTAAAAATGTATTAAGCTGTATAACATTACACCTTATCTGGATTTAACACATGATAATAAACCACCTTTCTGAATGGCCAGGGTCTAGTTCCGACCTCCACAGATGAGTGGAGACATTCAACCATTGGTTCTCTGGGTTAAGCTGATTTTACTCAGCGTAATTTCTTGATAGCCATCCATTTACCTTCAAAGGCTGCAATATCATTATTTCTAATTGCTGTGTAGAATTCCATGGTATAAATGTCACAGTTTTTGGATCCATTCTTCCAGTGAGGGACATCTGGGTTGTTTCCATAGTCTAGCAATAGTAAATTGTGCTGCTATGAACATAGATATTGCTGTGTCACTATAATGTGCTGATTCTAAATCCCCTGGAAAAATACCCAGGAGTGGAATAGCAGGGTCATATGGTGGACTCATCCTTAGTTTTTTGAGGATTCTCCACACTGCTTTCCAGAGGGGCTGTACCAGTCTGCAGCTCCACCAACAGTGTATTAGTGTCCCTATCTCTCCACAGCCCCTCCAGCATCTATTATTTTTTATTTTCTTCATTTTTGCCGTTCTGACTGGCATAAGGTAATATCTTAATGTGGTTTTCCTTTGCATTTCTCTGATGACTAGAGATTTAGAGCACTTTCTCATGTATTCATTGGCTTGATCAATGTCATCTGGTGAGAAGTTTCTATTTAGCTCTTTGGCCCATTTATTAATTGGACTGTTAGTGTTTTTGTAGTTGAGATTTTTGAGGATTTTGTAGATTCTGGATATGAGACCCCTATCAGAGGAATCATAGCCCATGATTCTCTCCATTTCCGTCGGAAACCTCTTGACTCTTTTGAATGTTTCCTTGGCAGTACAAAAGCTTTTTAGCTTTATGGTATCCCATTCACTGAATTTTTACTTTACTTCCTTCACTTTAGGAGACATGTTGAGAAATTCTTTGCCTACTCCCAAATGCTGAAGTGTTGGACCTACTTTGTCTTCTGTCCATTGCAAGGTAGCTGGTTTAATTCCTAGCTCCTTGATCCATTTGGATTTGATTCTGGTGCAAGGAAAAAGATATGGGTCTAAGTTCAGCTTTCTGTAAGTGGTTGACCAGTGTGTCCTGCATCATTTGTTGAAGAGGCTGCCGCTCCTCCAATGTGATATTTTGCCCCCCTTTGTCAAAAATCAGATGTTCAAAGATTTGAGGGTTTGTTTCAGGGTCTTCTATTCTATTCCATTGGTCTTCTTTCCTATCTTGATACCAGTACCATGCTGCCTTTGTTACCAAGGCTCTATAGTAGAGTTTTAATCTGGTCTGGCAAAACCACCTGTTTCATCTTTCTTGCTTAGTAGTGTTTTGGCAATTCTAGGTTTCTTCTTGTTCCAAATGAATAGAGAAATGCTTTTTTTATGTCTGTAAAGAACGACATAGGTATCTTTATAGGGATAGCATTAAATCTATATAGGGCTTTCGGTAGAATGGCCATTTTTATTATATTAATTCTGCCTAACCAAGAGCATGGGACATCTTTCCATCTTCTTGGGTCGTCTTGGATTTCATTCTTCAATGACTGATTGTTTTCGTTGAAGAGATCTTTGATTTCCCTTGTAAGGTTAATTCTCAAGTGTTTTATTTTTTTCGAAGCTATTTTGAAAGGGACTGATTTCCTGACTTCTTCTTCAGTCCTATTATTATTAGTATATAGGAAAACTATTGATTTATGAGTGTTGATCTTGTATCCTGTCATGTTGCTAAATCTATTTATGAGTTCAAGCAGTTTACTGATGGAGTTTTTTGGATCTTCCAGATACAGGATCATGTCTTCAGCAAAAAGAGAGAGTTTGACTTCCTCTCTTCCTATTTTTATCCCTTTGATTTCTTTACGTTGCCTAATTGCTCCAGCTAGGGTTTCAAGAATACTATTGAATAAAAGAGGTGAGAGTGGACATCCTTGTCTTGTTCCCGACTTTAGTGGAAATGCTTTCAGCTTTTCTCCGTTTAGTATTATACTAGCTGTGGGTTTAGCATATATAGCCTTAACAAAGTTCAGAAATAGTTCTTTGAACACCATCTCTCTAGAGTTTTGAACATGAAAGGGTGCTGGATTTTATCAAAGGCCTTTTCTGCATCCATTGAGATGATCATATGGTTTTTGTCCTTGATTCTGTTTAAGTGGTGAATTACGTGAATTGTTTTGCATATGTTGAACCAGTCCTGCATTCCTGGGATAAGCCCATTTGATCATGATAGTATCTCCTTGATGAGTTTTTGAATATGGTCTGCTAGAACTTTATTAAGAATTTTTGCATCCAGATTCATCAGGAATATTGGTCTGTAGTTTTCTTTTTTTGATGTATCCTTGTTGGGTTTCAGTATCAGAGTTATGGTTGCTTCATAAAAGGTGTTTGGGAGATTTCCCTCCTTTTCAATTTCTTGAAATAACTTAATAAGGAGAAGTGTTAGTTCCTCCTCAAAAGTGTGGTAAAAATCAGTGGAGAAGCCATCAGGTCCTGGGCTTTTCTTCTTTGGTAGACTTTAAATTGCAATATGGATTTCAGTGCCTGTGATTGGACTATTTAGGAATTCAATATCCTCCTGATTCAATTCAGGGATGTTGTATGTGTCAAGAAATTTATCCATTTCTTCCAAGTTATCTAATTTGGAGGAGTATAGGTTTTCAAAATATGATCTTATGGTTTGTTGGATTTCCATGGGGTCAGTGGTGATCACTTCCTTTTCATTGGAGATTTTATTGATTTGCTTCATTTCTCTCCTTCTTTTGGTTAGATTCACTAGGGGTCTATCTTGTTTATTTTTTCAAAGTACCAGCTCTTTGTTTCATCAATTCTTTTTATTGTTTTTTTGTTTTCAATTTCGTTGATTTCAGCTCTGATCTTGATTATTTCCTGTCTTCTGCTGTCTTTGGGGTTAGATTGTTCTTCCTTTTGAAGGGCTTTAAGATGAAGCACAGCTTATTTATTTGGGATCTCTCTTCATTTTTAATGTGGGCACTCAGTGCTATGAATTTTCCCCTTAGGAAAGCTTTCATGCTGTCCAAGAGGTTTTGATATGTTGTGTCTTCATTTTCATTCTTGTCCAATAATTTTTGGATTACTTCTCTCATGTCTTTTTGGATCCATTCTTCATTTAATAAGGTATTATTCAATCTCCATGAATTTGTGTGATTTCTGTTATGATTATTGCTGTTGATTGCTAGGGTCATAGCATTGTGGTCTGAAAGGACACACGGGATGATGTCTACTTTTTTATATTTGCTGAGATTATCATTATGAACCAGAATATGGTCTATTTTGGAAAAGGAACCATGTGCTGCAGAGAAGAATGTGTATTCTGCTAACTTGGGATGGAAAATTCTATATATATATCTATTAAGTCCATTTGGTTTTTGGAGTTATTTAGGCTGGAGATTTCTTTATTGATTTTTTTGTTTTGATGATCTGTCTAATAGTGACAGCAGAGTGTTGAAGTCTCCCAGTATTATTGTGTTGTGATCCATGAGTGGTTTGATGTCCTACAGTAATTTCTTCACGTAGTTGGGAGCATTGTTTTTTGTAGAGTAAATACTAACTATGGTTATTTCTTCCTGTTGAAGGGTTCCTTTTAGTATTAAGTAGTGGCCTTCTTTATCTCTTTTGTTTGATTTATGTTTGAAATTTACTTTGTCAGATATAAGTATAGCAACACCGGCTTGTTTTCTTGGGCTGTAAGCATGGTAGATTTTTTTCCATCCTTTCACCCTTAATCTGTGGATGTCTTTGCCTGTAGGTGAGTTTCTTGTAAGCAGTATATGGTTGGATTTTTTTTTTTTTATCCAGTCTTCAAGTCTGTGTCTTTTGAGTGGTGCATTTAGACCATTCACATTCAGTGTTAAGATAGAAGTGTGTAATTGAATCATAGTCAGTGTGTCTTATTTAGCTAGTTCTGTGGTTGCCTTGGTTAGTTCTTGCTGGGTGATAATTTCACTGAATTTCTTCAGTTTGCTGGTTTTGGTTATCAATTTCTTGTTCTTCTGTCTGGAGTATTTCCTTGAGAATTCTTTGTAGGGCAGGTTTTCTGTTGACAAATTCTGCCAGTTTTGTTTTATCATGGAAACTTTTTATTGCTCCATCTAATTTGAAGCTGAGCTTTACTGAGTATAGAATTCTAGGCTGCATGTTGTGGTCATTTAAACATTGAAAGATGTTAGTCCAAGACCTTCTTGCTACAAGTGTTTGGGTTGAAAAGTCACAGACAATTCTTATTGGCTTGTCTCTGAATATGATTTGGCGTTTCTCCTTTGCTGCTTTTAATATTGTTTCCTTGGTGTCTCTGTTGTACATTTTGAATATGATATGTCTTGGTGAGTTTCTCTTTTGATTAGGCCTATTGGGTGTCCTGTAAGCTTCTTGGATGAGCAAGTCAGATTCTATTTTTATGTGGGAAAAGTTTTCTTTCACGATCTGAGAATATTCCTCATACCATTGCTGTGTGTCTCAATTTCTTCCTGAATTCCAATTACTCTCAGATTGTTCCTTCTCATTTCATCCCAGACATTCTTGAAATACTGGTCATGATCTCTTAATTGTTTTTCTTTTTTGGTGTCAGTGAGCTCTAGCTTGATCAACCTGTCTTCATTATCGGAAGTTCTATCTTCAATTGCAGAGGTTCTATTTTCTACTGAAGTTAGTCTATTATTGAATTCTTGCATGGTTCCTCTCATGTCATTGACTGCAGATTTGAGGTCTGTAACTTCATTTTTGAGAGAATCTAATTCCTTAATGATCAAGTCTTTCAATTCTTGAGTTTTCTCAGTTATTCACTTATTCCCTTCATTATCTCCTCTTTTAAGACCTTGTTCCTTTTTGTTATCAGCTCATTGATATATTGTTCTAGATTTTAATCCCGAACCCTGGCCATAGCCCCCTTACTAGGGGAGTTTTGGGATTGATGTGAACCTCTTCGAGTTTGATTCCTCATGTCTGAAGAGATTCTTCTCTCTTATTTAGCAGGTGAACCTAGGCAACACTTGAAACTATAGATATTAAGAGTGTCTCTGGCCCTTAATGAAGTTAAGTTTCTTAATGGAACCTTGGAACTAAAACCAGTGAGGGAATCTCTGGGACCTTTGGGAGGAGAAGTTCACTTTGCTTCTGGGTTTTGATATGACTATCACTCAGTCTGTGGTTATGTGATCTCCCAGAGCGGACTGGGGTGTCTTCAGATTTCTGGGATTTCTAGGAGGAGCTTCCAATGAAGAGGATTGATTCTGGAAAGCCCTGAAGTTTGCCGACTTCTCAGGGGAGCTGCAGCCCGAGGGCTTAATGAGCAGGGATCCTGGCTGATTTCTATTCTCCCTCTGCTGGGAGAGGCATACACTGTCTCTTGTGTCAAAAAAACGTGTTCCTCCTGTCTAGGAGGAGTGGACAGGGCAGGGAATTGCTCCCCCTTTTTAGCACAAACTGAAGACCTCCTAAGAAGGGTGGAATCTGGGGCTGACCTAGGCCTTCTTTTCCTGGATGAGACTGAAGCCTGTGGTGATTTCCTGGTGCACTTATCCTAGGCTGCTCTAAAAGCCAGAGAGAGCTATCTCCTGGGGCTCGGATGGCAGCCTGGCTTTCCCACTGAGCCTCTGGGCTCCTCAGCTCAGCTCTCATCTCCCGCAGTGTATGAGCTCCGCGGGTGGGTGCAGCTGCGTGCTCACTCGCCTGACGCGGTCCCAAAGATGTTGTTATAAGGTACGGGCTCAGAGCCCTGAGTGAGCATGGGATCACAGTGACAGTTCAGCTCCAAGCAGCAGCCAAGGCTGCTGGCAGCCAGGCCTGCTGGCAGCCCCGTCCTCTGTAGTCTTTCACGGCCTTGGTCACTGTTGCCCGCAGCCCTCCCTCCAGTGGAATATAATCCGAAACAAAAAAAAAGTTTCATTTCTGCTTCTCTGGCGGGGTGGATAAATTCCCTTTTCTTTTTCTCCATGCTCTGTTGGTCCACTCGCTGCTGTAACAGCCATGCGCCAGCGTCAGGTAAATAAAGTCCGCAGTGGCGCTAAATTTAAAGCACTGAGACGTCTCTGCTGCGGGGCTTGCAGGGTGCTGGAAATCTCCACCATTCCACTCGGCAGCCAGCCGCGTGGCAGAGGCAGGTGAACAGAGACCGCTGTAGCGCTATATTTAAAGTACAGCGGCTTTTCTGTGGGGATGAGTTTGCGGGCTGCTTGACTCCTCCCCCACTCCCAGGTGGTGGCTGCCCACAGGGTCCAAGCCCGGTGGGAAAAAAAATAGAAAACCACTCATTACTCCCAAGTCTCTGGCCCTCAAATCAACTGAGCAAATTAGTACTGGGGTTTCAAGAAGCTACTCCCTCAAACGCACCTCAAAAATCTGGGAATGAACTGGGGAATTTCGGTCCGGATTCAGAGCTGCTGGGGACAGGCAACTGTCTTCAAGTCGCCATCTTGCCAGCCTCCTGAGGTAAATTTCTTAAATGATAGACTTTGGAAGGACACTGGGAGAGACTTATAGCTTCCATGCTTTGAAGGGTGCTTAAATTTTTGTCATTATTAGAGTTTTAACATTTAAGTGTAAATGCTTGACTCTTGTTAAAATATAATTTTGATGGGAAAGGAGTAATATAATATTAAAGGTAGAAAAATGGATGGGAGTAAAGCCCCTAATGGTTATATGGCTATTCTATTGCTGCTACTAATGGCTTTGAGATCTTGAGGAGGTTGCTATGTCCCTGTGAACTGTGGGTTACTTATCTGTAAAATTTGGATGCAGAATTGAGCAGTGTGTGTGTGTGTGTGTGTGTGTGCGTGCGCGCACACGCGCGCACGCATTCACCCATGCATGTGTGTATGTGTGTCTGTGTTTTAATGGCCGCATTACAACATACATTGATGTGCTGATCCTGTGACTATTCACCTTTATTTATAGTGGAACCTTAGAAAGAGTCAATACTGTCACAGAACTTATGTAAGATGAGATCTAGAAAGCAAATGCCAGGTAATTAAAGTGCAGTAAGTACTCAAAATACTGGAAGAAGCATCTAATTTACTTCAGAGCTACCAGGGAAGGCTTAATTTTAAGCTTAGAGAACAGAAGAGGTGAATAGACATCCAAGAGTGCCCCAGGTCCAGATATGAGAAGGCATAACAGACTGGAACAAGTTTAGCTGAGTTAGAACAGATGTGCAAATGAGAGAAGAGAAAATACACAGAGGGGTAAGGAATTCTAAAATAATATATATTTTCATTCATCTTTGTATTTGTGGAGTTTAATGGTCAGTAATACTTATTGGGTTATCCAGTACATGAGTGATAAATTAAGCTGTGATCATAACATTTTACCTCACTGTGAATGAAAACTCAGAGTAAGTTTTTACAAAATGTCACAGGGAAACTGAAATCAATTTGTGAGACTGAGACTAGAAGGTACTCCACCTAGAGAATTAGAGAATACAAAAAATTTCTGTGAGAAGAGAAAGGAATGGACATTCCTTTATTGATTCATTAAACATTTTATTGATCCACCTATCATGTGACAACCATTACTACTGTAGATCCTGGGAATAGGGTAGTGAACACCATATCCCACCATTGTGCTCCGAGAGTTCAGCACACACTGTGTGTCTTGTGGATGCAGCGTCTCTCATTCTGTTCATGGAAGTCAGTTGGGTGGACAGACTATCCCTTTGGATAGGCTGTTAATGCATGTTTGTGAGTTGGAACTCCCCTCCTTGTTTCAATTAATGCCAAGTGCTATGTTTATCTTTATCTATGAGAAATATAATTAGATGTTCTGGTTGCTCTTGGCTTTTGACAACATCGCCATCAACTTGCCTTGTTCATAAGGAAAAAACACCATCCCTGTATACTCACATGTTAATGTGGCATTGATATTACAATTTAGTAAGTTTTCTTACTCATCCAAATTATAGAAAAATGTGGCCCAGAACCTTTAATAATAGGGTCAATTTTTCGTTCCTGGGGCTACGGTGAAATTAATATTCCTAGGTTGAAATTAAAGATCTCATAATATGAAAAGTACCAAATTTGAGTTCATAGTGCTACAGAATAGGTTCACTTTAATTGAAATTTTGAAGAGTATTAAAGGCAGTGCCCAGGAAAAAAATTGATTTCATGCTATGAGAAGAACTGAGAGGGAAAGAGTTTTAAATTTCTGAAGGCAAGTTGGGTGGAAAGAATCAGCATCACAACCTGAATTGGGAGAGGGCCACACTGCCCCCAGTAAAGGAAATCCTATGTTCTAGGATCAAATATTGGAAAACTGTTATGTGAAACAGTAACTGCACTTTCTGTATGTAGGTCCAGTAGAGTAGAACTGACAATAATCAGGGTTATTAACTACATAGTGAAATAAATTCGTTACTACTACAAGTACTATTGCAGCTATGACTAAAACTATTAATAGCCCAACTCTAATTTTATTGTACATATATATATGCATATGTGTGGATATAATCCACAAAACAATTCCACAAATTATTATTATCATTGCCTGTATTATAACAATTAAAAAACTAAAGTATAGACAAGTCAAGTCACTTTGCCCAAAGTGACACAGTAAGTTATTGATAGGATTAAATTGTGATTCAGCACAATCTGACTATAGAACACACACTAAAACAAACATAAAAATGTGTGTGCATATAAATATATATATTTATATATATTTTTTTAAAGTGTTGATCAAAGATAAGTATTGTAAACAAAGATGGAGTTCTCTGTCCCTAAATATTTTCAGGTGGAAGGCAGGTTGAACTCTTGTTAGAGGGCATATGGGTACTGTATGCATGTTTCAGAAAGATCACCTCCTCAGGCTTTTCTGATCCTGAGATGTTTCCATTCAACACAAACTGCTCCAAAAGAGCACAAATTTGTCACATTTGCCAAATTTAATGTTTGAAAGTAATACTGGACTCAATCATGATCTTTCATATTTATTAAACATGTGTTTGGATATGCTCAGACAAAACTGTTTCCATTCCTTCTTTATGTGCCACACGTCTCATAAAATCCCTCTGCAATTTGTAGGTGCTGAAAACATGTTTGTCTGTCATTATCATTGTTCTCCATACCACCACTACCAGATTATGGAGTAAATTGGAAAAAGTACTAAAATTAGAGCCCAAAATTTTTGGTTGTCGCCTGACCACTTCTGTTGTTAAAAATGTGCCCAGGGTTAAAGTAACATAATTGTCTTTATAATTTTTCTACATGCAAAATGGGGATAATAATGATAGTTACTTTACCATATTGAAGTCAGGATTCTATGACCCAGAATCTCATTTAGAAATCCTTAGCCATTTTAAAGAAAGTTCAGTTGAGTTTTAATTATTATACTTTTAAGATGAAACATACCTAGCAATTATAGGTATCCCAATATTACTCATTTGAAGAATTCAGAGAGTTTCCACATTTTTTTTTGTTGTTGTTAATTATAGTTGAGTCACTTTTGTTGATTGGTTTATTTTGAAACTTAAATGGAATAAAACAATCATTAAAAGCATCTATACCCATCTTTCCTGTACGAATGCTGGGTTTTGATTTATAAGGTGAAAACTCCAACTTTTCATTTTACTCTCCGCCATCTTTCTTTTAGAGAAGTTAAATATGATATAGTTGCCATTAGAAGAGTTTTCCTTCTGTGTGGCTGAGAGGAACCCAGAGCTGCGTGAATGTCAATACCACTAAGACTCTGAGCCCCAACAATATAAATCCTGGTACACCACCTGCTGGCAAGACTATCTGAGGATATAAAGGGGACAAAAATCAGACACCTGAGAAATGCTTATTGCTTCTGGGAAAGGTTTTACAAGTTGATGTTTCCACACTGTTTGGTTTACTTTCTTTCTCTAAATTGCCCTTTGAAACATAGAAAATCTTTCTTACCTCAGGTTTTTATAATAAATATTATTAATTAGGTGTTCTCAACAATAGAAATTTATTTCTCATAGTCTTGGAACTTAAAACTCCAAGATTAGCTTACCAACATGGCTGGACTCTCATGAGACCTCTCTTCCTGGAGCATAAGATGGCTACATTTTCTCTATGACCTCATGCTGTCAAGCAAGAGAGAGAGAAAGAAGGGCAGGGGAGGGCAGCAGGCTGTCTGGTATCTCTTATCATGGGAACTCACCTACCGTCATGACGTCAACTAAACTTGATTACCATCCAACATCCCCTTCTGCAAATGCTATCATGATGGGCATTCACGGTTTAGCGTAAGAAGCTATGGGGGAGTTAGGGTTAGAGCCATGGCTCAGCATTTACAGCACTTGCCTGGCATGCCTGAGGACATGGGTTCGAACCCCAGCATTATGTAGGTAACAAATTGTCAGAGCAACAAAGGCCACATGAAAATTAAATAAAATTGATTCTTTATCTCTCACTGTCCCTCTCACTCTTAAAAAAAGAAGAAGAAGAAGCTGCTACAGGAGATACAACTGCGTCCACAGCACATGACTGCTGGATTTAAGTTGTCATAGCTGATGGTTTCCTTCTCTTTGTACATATCAAGGAGACAAGTTACACAAAGCATTCTGTCTTCTATATTATTATTTTGTCTTCTACATTGTATATCAAGGCTTGCTTACAGATTTATTTTTCTTGATGACTCACTGGGTTATGAAGGTTTTTTTTAAAGAGATGTCTGTATTCTGTAATACCAGATACTCGAGTTGAAGTGCTATGGATTGAGAAGCCTATATCTGGTTTTGAGAGATGAATTTCAGGTTTGTTCACAGAGAATGTTTTATTTATGCTTATTTTTCTGACACTTCATGGACAATCTAGGGATAAGCACAGGCTCATTTCTTTGGAAAGCAACAAGACGTATTAGAATCAGTATGAATTTTAGAGTTATACAGAATTGGCTTTGAATTGCACCTTTGTTGCTTCCTATGTGTATACCTTTAAACAAATTTCTTGACCTCTCTGGCCTCGGTTCCTCATATATGCTTTAAGTTAAAGATACCATTTTAGAGTATAATAGTTTAGATTTAATAAGATGACAGACAAAAAGGAACAAGTAGACTCCCTGGAATGTAGCAAATTAGTGATAAAAAATATTTCTCATTTCCATTTTTTCACTTCAAAAGTTTCCCTGCAAAAATGAGGGTTTCATAGTTAGTGACAACTAGTTTTGCCACTTTTCACCCCAAAATTTCTCATGGGAATATTTAATGAGACTTGTAAATCTAGCTTGGTTTTTGACATGATTTTGACAACAGATTTTTAAGACAATTAGCTCTGGTTTCATTTTCTTTATTTTTTTTTTTCTTTTTAAAGAGTGAGGGACAGTGACAGAGAGACAGAAAGAGAGAATCAATTTTATTTAGTTTTTCATGTGGCTTTCATTGCTCTGAGATTTTGTTGCGTACATGGTGCTGGGGTTTGAATTCACATCCTCATGCATGCCAAGCATGCACCATAACCACTGAGCAACTGCTCCAGCCCTCTGGTTTTGTTTTCAAGTAATATATTGAAACAAATAGAAGATTAAGTCAAGAGTCATTTGTATTTTGACTATAAGAAGAAATCTAGCTGTAGGAAAACAGGGTGGGACAAGGGTTCACTAACATTCCAGACTCCTTTAGCCTTTTGGCTCCACTATTCACAACTATCAGTTAAATGTCCCATAGTTACAAGTTGGCTTCTCCAAAAACAGGCAACATTTCCAAATTCTGGGCAAGAAGAAGGCTGGAAAAAAACACCACCATTTGTGTCTGAACCTGTTATCAGGTAATCAAGTTTCTAGAAACTCCATAACTAACATTTGCTTATGTGTCATTAACCAAACTATCACCTGACTAACTCTGCTGCAGGAAATGTGATAAAACATTAGTTATTCTCCTTAGCTTTGAGAGTAGAAGCTGGCAAAGTATAACGTGATTAGAATGCCCTTAAGGTTAGTCAATGAGTAGTGCCAGTTACATTTGGCAAATAGTACTTCCTCAGTTCAGCTCCTTAGGCATTAACTGAAGATCTACAGAGTGTTAGACATTATGCAAGCTGTTGAAGCAACTGAGGGTAAGACCAAGACAGAAAGCAAAACAGTTGTTCTTATTGACAAACCGAGTCACATTCCAAAAGCAGAGAAATCACAAAATAGTAGAACTTTCATTAGACATGTATTTGCAGACCACAATCCCAGATTGTAAATGAACTATTTTCAAAGGTCATTTTGGAGTAACCAAGGGTTTTCCACACTATCCATCTACACCATATTGTTAGACCCTTCCAGGTTTGAATAGGAGGGTGAGAGTCTATCTTTGACATGATAACCTTAAAAAATGTTCTCTGAATAATCAAGGATTCAGTTCTATTTCAGAGCTGAGAGATTTTTCTCTTTGATTTTTGTTGTTGTTCTTTAATTATATTCCATCTTTTAAAATTGTTAAATCAGGTAAAATATTTGAAAAATATCATATAGTTTTTAATAAACATGGTGAGCTCCTTTGTGTATCAGACATACTGTCATGGTTTGGATTCTTCTATGTTCTCTTTACAATAATGCAGGTGGTGGCACACTTTGTCTGTAAAATGCCAGATAATTTGGCTTTCCATACCATGTGGTCTCTGTATAAGGCACTCAGCTCTGCCACCGCAGTGCAAAAGAAGCCAGAGACAATGTGTAAAACAATCTTCATGGCTGTTTTCCAGGTAAACTTAATTTACAAAAAATAGGTGGCAAACAAACCTTGGTCCCTGGACTACCGTTCCCTTATCTCAGACAAAATAGTTAAAAAAATGATATTCTTTTGAATTTTTGATAAAAGATATTTATTTGTTTTAAAAATAGATGGACAGAGTGTGTGTGAGAGAGAAAGATAAAATCAATTTTATCTATTTTTTCATCTAGCTTTTGTTTCTCTGACACTTAGTTGTGTATCTGGTGCTGGGATTTGAACCCTGGTCTTCACGCATGCCAGGGAAGTGCCTTTGCCACTGAGTCACTGCTCCAACCCCAAATAAAAGATTTATGTATTTATTTATTTGTTTATTTATTTATTTATTTATTTTAAAGAGAGAGGGACAGTGACCAAGAGAGCAATAGAGAATTGATTTTATTTAGTTTGTCATATGGCTTTTGCTGCTCCAACACTTCATTGTGTATGTGGTGGTAGGGTTTGAACCTGCATCCTCGTGCATGCCACACAAGAGCTTTAACTGCTGAACTACCACTCCAGCCCCAAAAGATATATTTATTAATAATAAAAAATAGGAATGGATCAAAAATGGCTCAACCAGTGGTTCAACCATTACTTTTAAATCTGTTCTTTATCGTCAGCTAAGGAAGAATGGAGAAGATAGTAACTATCAATTTAAAAAAAAAAAGTATATGCTAAGGAAACAATCCTGTAAAAGGGCTCTAACATATCTAACCGTATTCTCCTCAGTCATTTTGAATAGGAAAACATAGCCTCTATAGTATCCAGGACATCAGTGAAGAATTCCCTTTAACATTTTAAGCTCCTGTTGCCTTACATGTGTTGTGTCTCAGGTAACACACAGGACATGTGTTACTCTAGTTTACAACACTGATATAGTTCTGAAAGCTATAGAGGTGGGTATAGGGCAAAGACAAAAAGATTATGATTAGGACCTCAAACAACAGGAATCATTGAGTCTGAGGGTGAAAATCAGAATGGCAGGGTAGGGCTTGATGAAGAAACAACCTCAAGTAAAGGACAAATTCCTTCAACTCATGTGGTCCAAGTCATGTGTCCTGGTAGGTGTTAAGGACTGGAGAGCTTTTGCACTAGACAAGATGGTAGCAGGTGCTCTTCTGAGCTGAAAACTAGGGGCCCTGGAACCAGCCTGTGAAGTGTGGTGATGAGGGAAATGGGTTTGATGACCTCAAAAGTGACTTCTAAAGCTAATGTTCTGTGAAATGTGTAGCTCTGTGGCTGTGCAGGGCCACCCTCTCCAGAGGGAGTCTACTGCCTCACAGCCAACTACGCTCTGAATAAACATAGTTGTCCCTCAAGCCTCTTGAGCAGTCTTTTGATCCATGAATCCCATCTGTGACCATTGTTGGCATGCTCTAAGGGGAGCAGAAGTCAACCCAAGGGTCTGACTTTAAATTGACAATCTTAGGGACTTACTTCCTTTCATAGGACAGTGAAGACTGCCCTGTTTTTTTTATTTTCTTTTTCTTTTTTTAACCACCTTCTTTCCTTTGCGCAAGGCATAGCTATATCTTTTTTTTTTTTTTTTAAACCCACATTGGTCTGTAAATCTATTCAGAAAAAGTCTGAAAGGGGATACATCACAAAATAATCTACTTGGAAAGAACCAATAAATTATCATAAGAATCCTATGAAGGCTACAGCA
Source organism: Aplodontia rufa (assembly GCA_004027875.1). Classification (NCBI taxonomy): domain Eukaryota; kingdom Metazoa; phylum Chordata; class Mammalia; order Rodentia; family Aplodontiidae; genus Aplodontia; species Aplodontia rufa. The sequence goes on along the minus strand of PVKS010004231.1, from coordinate 33,990 downwards.
GGTACTGAAATACCAAAATTAAAGATGAGGCAATTAAAGCACAAGAGGGTATATGACTTTTACAAAGAACCATGGTGGTGAAGACTGGACCCAAATTCAGGGCTTTTCAGGCCAGCAAAATAGTGGTATTTTGCACTATTTCATGAGAATGTTTTATTTTTATTTCATGAAATAACATTTGGAACTATATTTTAAGTAGTAGAATAAATATTCCAGATAGATTAATATCTAACTTAGATAATTTTAGTCACTTTTAAAAAAATAATGTTTCAATTATAAGCAGAGTTTCTTTTTGCATCTCAGATATTTACTATATAAAGACATTCTTCACCATCTCAGTAGGTATTACTACTGTCATCACTGGATAAAGATGGAAATGCAATTTTAAAACCTAATTTTCCAAAAGTCACATAACTGATTGGAGAGTGAAGGGTGAGCCATTCTGCCCCTTTCAGTGGACATACACCATAGCTTCTTTCTAATATTGGCTTTGGTTAATATTTCTGTACATTTTATAAAACCTTTTAAACATCTGCATGAAATTTATTAATCCTCAGTAGACAGTTTTTTATGCATAAACTGCAATGAAACTGGGGAGAGAGGAATTGTTTATAATATCAACACTGTGATTATCTTCAGTCCTTAAGACTGCCTAGCCTTGTTCTTTCTGAGATACACAAGATGAACAACTCCATGTCATGTAGCAGGAGCTTCCAAGCATGGAATAAGTCACACAGTCATGAATGCAGCAACAGCAAGACCCAGCGGACATAGAAGATGTCTCCCATCCCAAGCTGATGTCACTGGGAAGCAAGCCCCTTTCTAAACTTAAGTTATTTACTTTTACTACATCCTGAGGTCAAGTACTCTGCAGGGTAACTGTGTCTGATCTATGACCAACATTAATTTGGGGGAGACAGTTTATTTTCTGGTGGTAACAGGGATGATAAAGAGTACTGTGTAAACAAACCACTTACCTATAACTAAATTTGTTTTCTATCACCTAACCTTTACTGTTTTTTCTAAACCTAATAATAATAGTAATTTTCCTTAGAGAAGTCAAATTGTTATAAAGTCTAAATATTCTGTCATTTTTTTCTCTAGAAATAGAACTTGACCAATATATTTGGTGTTGGCTTCATTGCATTGGAAATTTGTATATACAAAATGCGGTGGGAGTTTTTAAATCACTTTACAAGAGAGAACAGATCCTAATCCCCAGATTTGCTTAGGTTTGACCCTAAATCCAGCCATTTGTTGTCATTTGTCCTATCTATGTCTTTGGGAAATTAATTTGTCTTTGTAACTCCCAAAAATTTCTGTTAAATGGGAGTTATAGTCTTAACTCTTAGTGAGCGCTGTATAGTTTCCCTAAATAAATATATGCAAAGCATTGCTAGTACAGTACCTAGAACATAATTTTTTCAATAAATAGGGGATATTGTTAGAGTAATGAATGAGCTGTCTTGTATGATGTCTGTGGAAAGTAAACATTACAATGACCCTTTTGGAAAATGATTTTGCAGAATATTTTAAGATAGTAAAGGGATTCATTCCCCCATCCCCTGACCCCAGTAAGGTGGCCTCCGAGGAGTTCTGTCTTCTGGAATTCTAACTGTAAACACCACATCCCTGACTAAAATACTTTGACAATTCCATATGGCCCTCTAGATGAAGGTCAGTATCTCAAGTCAAGCCTTAATTTTGACCTTTTGATATTGTGCCTGTTCATTCTATAGCCTCATCATTCTCATTTTTCACCTGGAATTCTAGGTTCCTGATGTAATTAGCGTCTGTCAGATCCCCAAAGGAGCTACACGCACACCATTTCAGGTTCCTAAATGAGCTTTTCCTTTGGTTTCTTTAGAAACCCTTCAATAGCACTTACTCCAGGAAGCCTTGTCATTTACCTCACATCTGACCTCATATCTGGGTGTTGTGCTCCTCCAGGGTTCCACAAGATTCCCCAGGGCTTCCATTTGACATTTTCACACTGGACACTGCTCTACAGTAGGTGCCCATAACAGAATGTGAGCTCTGCACGACATGAACCTGGCTCTTTTGGTTGTCATTCTTTCTCCAATGACTAACATATTCCAGCATGTAAAAGATCCCATGTTTATTTATTGAAGTATTGCAATAAATAAAATCAGAACAAAAGAAAAGGGACCCTGGCCACTAAAATGCTCATTAAAATTAATTTAAAAAGTAATTTGTTATATTTTAATAGGATTCTACTGAATTTTCCAAATACAAAATTGATTGAACAGTTGTTCCCCACATTATGGAATAAAACGCCTGCACATTTTATATACAGGAGTTTATAACAGCAAAGGAAAGTGACATGATCTATTGTGAAGTAAGAAAATAGAGACAAAGTTAAGCATTCAATTAATTCAATTATCAAAAAAACATATATATGAAATGGACTGGACACAATATTACAAAATATTTATGTGTCTTGTCTCTTGTTATCAAGAGTACAAATGATTTTATTTTTTATTTTTCTATATTTTCCAATCTAAATGAGTATATGTTTATTTTTTATTATCATATATATCAAAATTTTATATAGAAGAATAAAAGTTATTCAACACCTGGCAATAGGAAAGTTCCCCAGGGCTGATGGGTGAGAAACTGAAATCATGGTTTGGCAGCAAAGTCTGGGCAGCAGCAGCACAGATTAGTGCTTTTATTTATAAAACTGCAATTTCCCTGAGCTAGATGGGCGCATCCACTTGCTGATTTATACCCCTTGTCAAGGAAAGCCAAAGAACGATAATTCTCTGATGCTAAGCCTTCCTTTGGGATGATGTTTAGTCACTTCACTCCCCAAATACTTGATCAATTATATACTACCTTTTGACACCCCAGGACACATTTAAAATAAATGTCTTTCATGCAGGAGAACTCCACAAATCCAGTGATAGATGCACTTTCCCGGTTCAAAAATACGCTTACCTGTGCAGTAGCCTTTACTTCTTGGCTTTGAGTTCAGGCCCTTCCTGGGTAAATCAAGATTCTGGACACCATCCACTAAGCCCTTACATACTGTCTCTGTCCCTTGGGGTTAGGGCAAGACACACCAGCTTGCTCAGCCTTAGACAGTTTATTTGTAAAATGGAAATAGATCATCAATTACATTGTGTAACAGCTTATTATTTAACCCAGATGTGATACCATGAAAACACTTGATAAATTATGAATTATTACACAGCCCATTTTCTGAGTGAGAAATTATCTTTCTCTTCTTTATATTTGGTTCTAATTCCAGCTAATCCATAAAGTAATTGGGAGCAGAAATATAAAGTTCTATTTTTCATTTGTTTGATATTGTTTTAAAGAGAGAGGGAGAGAGAGAATTAGAGAGAGGGAGGGAGAGAGAGGGAGGAAACCTACTTTATTTAGTTTTTCATCTGGTCTTCTGGTCTTCGATGCTCCAACACTTAGTTATGTATGTGGTACTGTGTTTGAACCTGGGTCCTGGTGCATGCCAGGCAAGCGACATACTGCTGAGCCATCACTCCAGCCCCTAGAGTCCTATAGTTCTGTTTTGTATCTGGAGTGCCTGACACTGTTTCTGAAGCACAGAGGGTGACTAAAACATGCTCATTGAATTGATTCTACATTTCTGTCAACCAATCAGGAGCACAATCAACAAAGGGTCATTAGTCCCTATGGTAAACCATTACAGTACTAATTCCAAAGTAAGTAAGAAAAAGTTCTTTCTTCAAGGCCTACAGACAGGAAAATTCAACAAATATGAACACATGTGATGTGTGTTACATGGAGGATCACAGGGCATTTGTCTTAGCTTTGGTTGGAGCTATTCAGGCAACATTTCCTGTAGAGATGGTTTTTAAATTGAGTTTTTCATAATAAAATTGAATTGCAGCAGAGAAAACAGATATGGGAATGGGTTTGGGGGCAGATGGAAGGGTGAGTTTGTAGTGTGTGGTGAGAAGTTGCTAACTATCCCTGAGCTTCTTCACAGTCTTGTATTTGTGTTTCAAATTTGTCGAATACTGTTGGCACACTATAGGAGAAGTTTCCTAACTGCTTATTGAATGTGTCAGTGTTCTCAGCTGGATACTAAAATACCCTCCTTTTGTTGAAAGGAAATCACAAATGCATAATTAGCCAGACAGGTATCTGGATTCAAATATCTCACCAGATATCAACCTGGAATTCTCTTTTTGCTAAAAATCTGACGGAAACAATGAATACATGATTAAAGTAGCCAAGGGGAATGTAACCCACCCCTTCATCTGTGTATCATTCTGTGCAGGAATCAAGTTATATCACCAGAAAACAATCTACCTGGAACACATTTTCATAGCCACCCACAAAAACTTTCTACTGATAAATATATTAATATTATGTCCTGGACTTTTACCAGATTATTACAATATGCAGCCTGACGGTGAAATTTAAACACTTTTTTTAAAACAAAACTGCTGTTGACCACAGGGCTCATGCTGTTAATATTTTTTGGTATGGCAAGCCCTAGAAAAATTATTTGGAAATAAAACATGAAACTATATTTACCTAACACATTGTTTCTTCTCAATTTTTTTTTCTTTCTTTCCTTTTTTTTAACTATCACTCCTCTCCCACGAGACTTTGTAAGAATTTTTTTCTTAATTTTCCAAACCCTGACATGTCTATTTAATCCCCAGATGCACTGTCTCTTTATGTACTCTATCAAAAGGACACAAACCATTGTGATATCTAAGATTTTTGATGCCTTTAACACCAATTTTTGCCCCTTTGGGAGGTGCATCACCTCCGTTGAAAATGCATGTTAATAACAAAAATCATACCGTTACTGTTAAACTTCCATTTTATTCGGATTTGGGCAATCCCTTCTAAGAGAGTAGGATGGTATTTATGCTAATGGCCTAGGATTTAGACAAACCTGAAATCAAATCCCAGTTCTGTACTCTTTTTACTCTGGATGAATTGTTTAACTGCTCCCAGATTCCTCAGTTTCCTTATTTGACAAATAAATGGTGCCTGATGGGAAGTAATATACTATTATAAGAATTGGATAACATAATGTCTATAAATTGTTTTGTATAGCTACTTCTCAGAATTTTTATTGTTATCAAGGAAAATTTGTAAGTGAAAAATAAATAAAGCATCACATGTGTGTTGAACATTGGTGAGACCCATTATGGTGAGGAGTCTGGTCCATGCTGAAGGGCAGTAGGAAGAATAAGCCAAGGCATCTCCAAATACAGGAGTCTTAAAATTTAGCATCAGAACTTGTAGCAAGAAGCCTTTTAGTCTGCCAGACTAGCACTAAAATACAACAACCGTGTGACCTGGGGAATTCACTGAATTTTGATTTTCAATCTTTTCACTAGTGAATATGACAAATAGTATTGACTAACCAGGAAATTTGCGAGGACTTAATGAATTAACTGCATCTACAAAGCATGTGTGGATGTGGTTGATGATAGTTCCCTTTGGCAAAATAGTCAGAGTTGTAAGTGGGTTTAAACCTTGATAAAAGATAACCCTGGTAAGTTGAACAGGATGGCTTGGTCTCAAATTCCCAGGCCTCTAAAGTTGAAATTAGAAAAGAAAGTAACAATTAGAGACCTGCAAGCGACCATTATTATGTCAAAGATTCTACCAGAAATTAGACAACTCAAAGCTAAGCAAATTATGGTAATGTTCTGCCTTAAACAATATTGGTCATCACATCTGCACCAGAATTACTGATCAAGAGTTCTTTATATTATTTTGACCAATAAATACTACGGGGTGAAATATTTTAAAACAATCCTAAACTTTGGAGCCAGGAGCTCAAAGTAAGTTATTATCCAGGACTGAATCCATGAAGAGTGATTCCTGTGTGGGTAACAAATGGGAATAATATCTATTATGAAGGATTACCATCACGATACAGTGAGATAATCTACAGAAGTTGCCTAGTAAAACGATTGACATGAAAAATTGTCTCCAAATTTTATTACCTCCCATTTGCTGATAAACGCAAGATTGGTATAATATTTCAAAATACAAGGTCATGTGAGAGGGATATCCAAAATAAAGGATTTTCTGTACTGAAAAGCAAAAACAGATTGTTGGACTATATAGCAAGCAACCAGGAGACTGCTAGAGAGGAGACTGGAGACTTGTACACAAAGGTAGCTGTCTGGGGGAGAGGAAACACCTTTAATCAGGAATATTATTTTGATGGAAGTAATATCAGACATTGTTAATCATTCTTAAATTGATAAGACTGATTGAGTTGGACCCTGAATCAATACCTCTACTAGATGACTACACAGCTTCCCTCTAATCTGTAAAAATAAGAAATTTCTCAAGTAAGTTTATTTCTTAAACAATATTTCCATAAAAGCCTTAACAACATGCTTAGATGTGGTAGATATTCAAATTATTTTTGTTTAATGAATGATTGGATTGGCAATGAATGTGTGCACAGATGAATGGGAGAATGGATGAATCCTGTCCACCTGTTTGAATATATAGCAATAAATGGCTAATTACTTCATGCAAAATGTGACCATCCCCAAAAGAGATCATAAAGGAGGTAGAATGCATGGTCAATGTTATTGAGGCATGCAAATAAAATTTTACAACTGAAGCAACTGTTGAAAGCCCTAGTCATTGTTTGAATCTGGTATAGATGGTGGAATCACTGAGTCAGATAGGGTTCATCTTGGAAGTGCCATCAGGAATTTCATGATCCAGTCCTCTCAACATACAGATGAAGACAAGAAAGGGACAGCAGGGACTGGCACAGTGGCTCAGCAGTATAGGGCTGAACTGTAATGCACAAGAACCCAGGTTCAAACTCTAGCACCACATACACAACTAAGTGTTGGAAAAACTAAAACCAGAGAAAAATAAACTTTAAAAATTTACTTTCTCTCTCTCTCAAAAAAAAAGAAAAGAAAAAGAAAAACCACAGGAAGAAAAAGAAAGGGTTAGCAGCTTGAGAAGAACTGCACAACTAAGAGAGGCAGAATTATAATTTAAATCTAGTTCTTAGGACAATTGGCCTTTGAATCATTTCTGTCTACACAATTCTATGAGGTGATTCAAGTAATAAAGTAATTCTTTTTTTTTTCTTTCATTCTTGTAGCCTCTTTGAAAAACAAAAAATTTGTTAGCAAAAGAAAAGGCGCGATAGTGTTTGGGATTTCAAAAGAGGCAGCTCCTTTTGGATAAGTATGCTGTACTCCCAGGCAGGATTCAGACCTACAAGCTGATGCTGATCAAAGAGGTGCCCATGTTGTTTTTTTCTTACTTATAAAGTCATACTTTAACCAACTCACATCAGCTAACTTGCTTATCACATGTGAATCTTATCCTGTTACATTGAAGAGCCAGACTAGGATTTGTAAGTATTCTTTTAGGATAACAGTCACATTTTTTGAAAGCATGTGATTGATTACAAAACATACATGAAAATCTTGAATTATCCAAAATTTACTTTCATTGCATTGGAAAATATATAAATATATACATACACAGAGACAGGTTTATATATCATGCAATAAATGTGAAATAAAGTGAGTTTACTTTGTCGTCCTTATTTTACACTTCGGATTTGAATAATTTATCTATGATAAATCAGAACTCTAAAGTCCTGCCATCACACAAAAGGAATTTACAAGTTACTACCCCTAAATTGGACATATACCTCTGCTTTATAAATTCTACATATATATATAATTTTGATTCTTTCTCTGAATAAGCTTGGGACATGAATTACCAACATCTGAATGATGGTGTTGGGAGCAAATGTTCATCACCTTCATTATTATTAGGGAAACACTGAGAATTAGAAGGTTCTTTTTAGTAGATTAAATTCTTATACATTGTCTGTGACAAAACACAAGTTAGAATAATAAGAAAAGGGGTGTATAAGTGTGATGTAGTATTGAGTAAATGCTGAGTTGCCTCGGCCTTTGTAATGAGATGCTTCTAAGGAGACATCGACTAGTTTAAGTGAGCACAAATGGAGATAAGTGGAGTTTTCTGTTGCTGCCTTCACAAGGTCAAGCCTTCCCTGAGTAGTGATGCTTCCCACTCAGCATCCCTGAGAACTGGGCCTTGACTGACTAGATGGTAAGACTTCATTGCAATCTCTAACAACAGCACAGCAGCGTTGCTCAGCTGTCAATAAGTAAGACATACTTTGTTCCCCTTTCTTTCTCCATTTAAAACATAAATGTACTTCCATTTTTCTTAAGCAGTTAATAAAGTTTCTCATTTAGCAGTCACCATCAGGGCTTCTTTCCTCCAGCATTGAGCCAAATATCTTGCTTGATATTTGAATGAATATCATTCAATTAAATATCATGAATGAGGTTGCTACAGACCAGGAGACTGGAAGCCTGAAGTTGTGCATGTCTGGCCTGAGTTCACCTGGACAATATCCTGGGAAAGGAACCAGTTTCCAAATTGGCCCAGATTGCCTCTTAGCACCCTTGCCTCTCAAGGGCTTAGATAGAGGATTATTTATTTATTTATAAAGAGAGAGAGGGGGAGAGAGAGAAAGAGAGAATCAATTTTTATTCATTTTTCATCTGGTTCTGGTTTCTCCAACACTGAGTTGTGTACATGGTGCTGGGATTCAAATTTGGGTCCTCACGAATGCCAGGCAAGAACTACAAGTGCTCTAATCACAGAGCACTGCTCCAGCCCCTTAGATATGGGATTTTAAACACAAATATTTACAGGGAACACATAAATTCCGTACTGAGTACTGTCTGTCTAGTCCAGGCTCTGTTAAAAAGTTCTGACAGTGCTCTACATTGGCCAGCTGCTGCCTGTATGAACAGGAAACTCAAAAGTTCCAGAACAGATTCTCTGAGAGAGGCCACAGACCTAGCCTTTTGCATAAAATGCCCATGTTTTAAATGGTGACTCAAGTTTTCGGGGTTTCAGCTTTTCTTAAATATCGTCTAGACCACACAGAACATTGAATGACCAGATCAGACACAATAATACATCACTTTTGGACTTCTGCTATAGGAATTACAAAATTAGCCTCCTAGTATATAGACATTCATTTGTTTAACTATATTTGGAGTTATTTTCCAAATATTGGGGAAATTTTCCATGTTTCTATTACATGGAATTCTATGATTTTGAAATTAATTTATAATATATACCAATATTATTTACATTATTTCCAATGTGATCAATGAAATTCTTTTTGTCATCCCTGTCAAATCTTATCCATGTTCTTATCTATCATTATTTGAGTTTTCACTATGGACATTATTTCTACCATATATGATTCTTTGTGTACCAAATTTGGCAAATCTTAATTTTACCTGTATGTGTTTAGCAAAAGTAAAATTCTCTTTGTGTGGACTATCTCTGTTGGTAGTATTCTTTATTACTTAATTTAGTAATTCATCTTATTAATTTTTAGTTATGTCTTAGCAAACCCCTGGAAGTGTAGTGATTAACTCCCAGGGATAATCCAGGGTTGCTTCATCTTCTAATATCTTATCAAGTATCTTCAATATCATTGTGTATCTTACCCTGGCCATCCATACAAAAGATGTGCAAGATTTATGAGGAGGGAGAGTTTAGAATTTGCCTAGCTGCCTGGGTAACTTAATAAAAGTTTCACTTCCAAAAGCTTTCTGAATGAGGACACATTGTAAAGTAATGTTACTTTAATGAGCCTGACAAATATAAGACGTCGAAAATCCATGAAGAATATGACAGAAATTGGTAATTGATTCTGTCCTATAATCTATTGCCTCCTCTTAGAATGAGGCTGTATTTTATTCTAAATCTAGTCCCTCTTATTCATCGCTTTTATTGAAACATTGCCTGTAATATCTGCAACAGACTTCAGAGATAATACCTATCCAACTTGGCACTAACTCACTGCCAAGTACTCTTAATCCTGTATGTTTAACCTTTTCCTTTTTAATCTTGGTAATTTCATTGTCATTATATGACCACCTTAACAGAAAGAAAATTATTTAATGCTTATGTTTTAAAGAGAAATGGGACTTTTTTATTTGAGTTTGAGACTTATGAAAAACTCCAGGAAATAATCAAAATCTAATTCCACAGATTTCATCCTTGTTCTGTGGGGAAAACAAAATCTGATGCTGTTTCTGTATATCAAGACCATTTAAATTGAGTATTACAGGGTCTCTTCTTTTCCTTTCTCTGCAATCATTCTGTCCCAGGCTTCACGTGACTGATACATTATTGAACAGTACTGTCTGATGCTTAGATAGAATTTGCCAGTTTTCTCAGAAGAGCACATCCAATATCCTTAGTTTCATGGAAAAATGGCTTAAGGGAGAAACTATCTACTGTGGTTTTTATTTGTAGCATTCATTTGCCATGGTAGTCATCATCATCACCACCATCGTCATCATCATATGAAAAATGGCTTTCAATTAGACCCATAGATTGTTTAAAATGCCGGAAATTTAGTTACATTTTCTAGAATCCTACAATTTACACTGCATGGAAGGTAATTTCTTGTACTTTTCACAATGGAAACCTAAGAGCTCAAGCATTCTCCCAAGGTATTCTAATTAAGTTCATTACTCCTTTCTGAGCATAATGCCTACTTGTGAACCAAGCTATTTTTTTCTGGGTCCTAGGGAACTACTTTCCCACTGGTATTGCAAGGGGAATTTTTTTTTGAATCTAATCTTAATCTCACAGATAGCTTAGTTCTATTAAGCAATTGTGCTAGAGATTTTCCATTTTTTTTCAAAGAAGGAGTCATCATTTGCCAGGTGTTTTCCATGTGCCATTCTCTTTAAGATCCACTGTGGACATCTGTATATTTAATTTGTAAATTAAGCTAAATTTTGTTTGAGAAATATATTTTCACGTACTTTGCCCATTTTTAGATCAGGTTACTTGTTTTCTTGCTATTAACTTCCTTATATATTTTGATATTAACCTCTCATCAGATGTATGGCTTACATATATTTATCCCATTATTTGGTTAATTTCTTCACCTTATTAATTATTTTCTTTGTGTGAAGAAACTCAACACCATCCCACTTGTCAATTTTTTCTTCTGTTTTTGTCTATTTTTGGAGTCTCTTAACTGGGTATATATCCAAAGAACTGAAACCAGTATGTTTTAGGACTCTCTCATTGCAATTGCATTCACAATAGAAAAGATACAATCTCTACACCTAAAGGCAGAGTTGTTCTTAGGACCCAGCACAATTCACAGTGAAGGTTGCATATCAGTTCTCTAACCTGCAGTTTACTTACCCATAAGATAAAATAAATGGACTCAATCAAACTCCAATCAATCAGCAGAAGTGGTATTCCCAAGAGAAGATCAAAGAAGATAGTTGGTCTCACTGGCTAAACTCAATTATGGTGAGATATAATTGTCCAAGCTTTCCTGTCCTTTGCACAAGTCTAAAAAGGCGTCTGGACATTGAACTTTCATCCTTGTTTCCTTAAATGAACCGAATGGCCTTATAAGGATTAAACTTTTTGGACTCCTGCGCACATATATATTTATCATTTTTTCCCTTAATCATCTCATTACTTATCAGAATTGTTAAGCAATTACTATTAAGTTCTTGTCAATTTGTGTAGCAGTAAGAAAATAGCACATCTTAAACATGGTGGAATAAACATAGGATATACACCATTACCATTATTTTCTTTTGTGCTTGTTGTTGTACTAAAGACTGAACCCAGGGACGCTTAAACATTGAGTCACCTTTCAGTTATGACCCCATCTGCCAATGTCACTTTAAACTTTCCCTCTCTCTGGGTTTCTTTTCAATCTCAGTCCCTTACTAGTCACCATTACAGAACTCTGCCTGTAGCTCCTACCAAGTTGTTTGAAAGGCAAGAAACACCAGACTCTTAGAAGACCAGATTCAGTAAATTATTTGACCACTTGCTGGAAATAATTTTGTACCTTTAAATATTTATTCATGTCCAATATGTTTACTGATGAGATCTATTCTGTGCTTGACCCTGCCCTACTGTCCTACATAATCATCCATAAGACGTTATCTCTGCCCCAAGGAGTTCACTCTCCTTGGATAAATGTATGAGCAAACAATCACAGTGAAGTCCTAAAAGTGCTGTATCACAGATATACACCAAGTGAAATGCTTCCATAAAGGAAATACTAATTCTTCTGGGAATGTTGTATGAGTGGTTTTTATGATAAGTATTTAAAAATGAAAAATTCCATGTAAAGCTGATCAAAGTGAGGCACACATACCAAGATAATTGGAGTATGTGTTATGTCACATAGTTGTGAATCCTCCCTGCATGTCTTGGAACTACACATTGTTGTACACTGCTTTAACAATATATGCTAAAGGTATAAATAGGCAGAAAATTATATCATTCTACCTGGATATTCTTCTACATGCAGAATAGCATAAAGAACATGGGGTGAGGAATCTCTCAAAAAAGCCTTCTTTCAAACTTAGTTTCTCTACTCAGAAATGTTGCTTAACTATTCTGAGCCTCCATCACCTCATCCATACAGTAAGGGTAAGAGTTGACGTTATGACTATCACAGAGCAAATGTCCTAAGGTGGATAGCATTAGCACATAAAATCCTCCCAGGAATAGTTTCAGGTACTAATGCTTTCATTTCATGGGTAAAATGACTGAAAAACCAAGGTAGTTCACTTAAGACCATGAAAAGTAGAAAGCAAAGGAATAGGATTTTAACAAAACTATAAAAGATTGACAAACTCATCTTGCAAGATATAACAGCTCCCAGAGATATACATTTTGAAATTTCTGCGTTGCAAAGTGCAGCTAGTAATATTTTTCAGATGTAGTCAAAAATATTTATGCTACTAAAATGGAATAATTGGTAAGATATATATGACTATAGTAAGAAGATACTGTAGAGTAGAACACGAGAGCCTATTCCTCCGATGTGCCTGTGACAGAGGAAGACAGAGAGAGAGTGAGAAAGAGAGAGAGAGGGTAACAGAAGGAGGGAAACTGGGAGAAATAGGAAAAAAGAGAAAGGAAATGGAGAGAAGGAAGGAAGGAAAGAAGAAGGAAAGGAACGATGGAGTATCAAGGAGAAACAAGATCACCTTTGAATTGGCAATTCAATTATTGCTTCCTTTAATTCATACCTAAGTCAATAATATCAACACCTAGGCAGGATCTGCGACCTTTGATGATGACATTTGCAGTCTGGGGTGTTTGTTACCCTACAGGGAATGTCCAGTTATTTGAGGAAAGCTCAGTTCCTCTGAAGGATGAACACGAATTGTCTGCTTTTAGAGAGGATAGTTTGTGGGTCAGCTGTCAGAAATTCTTAAAAGGAAAGTACAAGAGTAAGGTTTTCCTTTCTGAGGTCAATTTCCCTGATTGTTTGTTAAGAAATCATATTAATCATTCCACTGACTGTCAGTGCTTTTATTCATTTATTAATTTATCCAACAAATATTCAGAGGCTTCCAAAGGACAAATATTTATAGAGACACTGCTGTAGGTTCTGAGGATGTTAGCAGTGCTGCTTTAGATTCTTGTTAAGCAAGACAGGCAAGGTCATGCATTCTTGAATATTGCATTCAAGAAGAGAGAGGAGGACAATAAACAGTAATAACTGAAATATCAGCTACTGAGAAATGCTATGGTGAATGAAAAGGGCCATGGCAGAGTGACAGGAATGGCTACTGCAGAGGGAGTAGTCAAGAAAACCCTCTCTGAGAAGATACATTTCATACAAGACCTGAATTTGAAGGAGGATGCAGCTATGTATAGATGTATGGAAAGAAGTTTCTAGGTGAGGCCATCAAGAGTCAGAAACGTTCTTTAGTAGGAATGAACTTGGCCCTTGTTCTATTATGTAGTGAATGGGAGAGGCTTGTGAGAGCTTGCAAAGATAGGGGAGGCCTTGCTCATGAGGATGAAGATTGGATTATCTTACGTTTGTTTATTTTGTGATTTTAATTGACACATAACAATCATACATATTTATCTGTATTTATATATGTATTTATAAAACAATTCTACTCCCATGAGATCAGCATCTTTTATGTAAGACTGGAATGTTGTTTTACACACACACAAAAATAAATAAATAAAAGGAATATGATATACGTTATTAAAAGATCCTGTGGTGTTTGAGAAATGGACTGAGGTAGGGGGCAAGATTGGTATCATGGAGATTATTTGGAAGAGATTCTGGGAAATATTACTATAATCACAAGACAGTGTTGGCCTGAATTAGAATAATAGAGAAAATGGATGGAAATAGATTGGTTTGGATTTTTTTGGCAATCAAAAGGATTAGCTGTGGACTGCTGTAGTTTATAAAGGAAAGAAAGATAAAAGGAATCACTTGAGCTGGTTTGCTTGACTAACTGAATGGTTGGTGACGTTGCTCCCTGTGATGGAAAGGATCGGGGTGCACAGATTGTTACTAGGAGTGTGGAATCATGACCTATTCTGGGAGTGTTAGCATTATTCTTAAACATATCAGTGAGTCTACAAATCAGGTGTGAATATAATATAAGATTCTGGTGCTCTGTGGTTTGTAAACTATTTTTAATTCAGTGGGGACTGTAGGTACTTCTTTCTGGGCATCTTAGAACTAAACTTGCCAGAGCCCTTTTCAAGAAGACTCAAAACTGCAAATTCAAGGGAGGACTAATCAACATTTAGATATGGGGCCAGTAAAAGAGTCAGCTTTAGGATGTCCAAATGGCATTAAAAATAAACAGGGGGGAGGCTAGAGCGGTGGCTTAGTGGTTATGGCACTTGCCTGGCATGCCCGAGGATGCAAGTTCAAACCCCAGCACCACATATGCAATGAATTAGAGCAACAAAAGTCACATGAAAAATTAAGTAAAATTAATTCTCTCTCTCTCTCTCTCTCTCTTTCTCACTGTCCCTCTCTCTTAAAAAGTAAAATAAAAAATAAAATAAAATAATGAGGGGGGTAAAGTAGGAGAGACATGGGAACAGGGTGTGGTCCAAGGAGAGAGAATATGGACTAGGATCAGCCTTAATTTATTTTATCAATATCCGTCTATGCATGAATATGTAACAAGGATTCCCTCCAATATGTAAGACTATATTAAAAGAACAAAAAAGAAACAAATGAGGGAAGGACTGGAAATGAATTGTCTATTAATAGTTATGCAGGGGCTAATAGTACAGGATTGGGGACTAACATGATTGGGTTCAAATCTAGATTCTGCATATTGTCATCCCTCAGATTTTCACTTTTCTTGTTCCCTGTATGGTAAGAAAAATAATGCTGTCCTCATTGTGATGTCAGTATGTTTGAATAAAGAAATGTAAAGGCAGGAGCTTCACATGTTGTTTCTTTTAATATGTTTTCACTCTTTTCATTTAAATAGTGATTGCAGCATAGTATCATCATGCAAATTTGATACACACTCTCACACACACACACACACACACACACACACACACTGCTGTGAAGCTTACACAGTTACGCAGGAAAGTAAGAGTTTTCTGGCCATACTGCTGCCTGCTCTCTCCCTGACTCTGTCCTATTTCCTTTACGTTTAACAATTTATCCAGTAAATCTGACAATAACTATCGAAAGTCTAAATAATATGTTTACACAAGTTTTTCTTGACAATCTATTGATTTCTTCTACAGAAAGATTATCTAAATTTCCATGACTCTATTGCCCAATTAAATTTTTAGTAGGAAAATTTACATCATATCGTTTGTATTCACTTAAATAGAATAATTTGACCTTCATTTTCTTTTCATTAGCTTTAGTCTCTCATGAATCGCCACCCATTATATGTACTTTATCCCTCCATCTCACCTCCTTCCAAACATTATGAATAATAGTCTATAAACATTTCTCATTCATCCCTCACTGCCAAATCCAGTGTGCCTAATTTGCTTTTGTTTTCTTTGGGGTTGGCCATGACTCTGCCTTTGCCTACTTCAAGAGTGCCTTATATATCAGTCAAATACTTTCTCTTACCCTATACCAGTAATTTAAACTCATGACATATAGCATCTGCTTCAGTGGGGTCTTACATCTTTCACGAGTGGAATGTAACGTTTTGATGAAGACCATGGGGTCTGGGGCGGGTGACACAGGTTCTTGATCTGAGCTTGATGTCAACTAGGGGCCTTGGGGGGGGGGGTTCTGAGCTTCATCTTTATCTATTAAATGTGGGAGGGAGCCTACCAAATATGTGTGCTGTTGGGAGGATTAAACAAAATGCTTGCAAAGTACTTAGCAGAGTTTCTGACACACAGTAAATAGGGCAGTGATATTGACATTTATTACAACATTTCATAGGAGTTCTATTATCTCTTTTTAATGAGAAAAGGAATGTTTGTATAATTTACAATGCCACTGATGCCATCCAGCTCCTACATCACTCATTCTGATACTTTGTTTATGTTTCTTTCAACTTCTTAAAACTTTTTTTTTAATTTGTTATTTTAATTAGGACTACTGTGGTGTCTGCTTGTTTTACAGCTGCTTTTCTGAGCTCTTTAAGGCCCTCAGCTCTCTTCTTCTGCAGCTGTTCACTCCTCTGGAACTTTTTCTTCTTGGTTGTCTTCACTCACCAACAAGCTTTCACCCATGCTTTGTTGTCCTGCAATTTGTTGGAATCATCTATTCACTGATGACCCTTCCAATCTGTACACTTTTGCTGATTTAATGCTTTGTTTTCATTTTATTGGATTCTCCAGAATAGTATATTTATCCCATCATTCAGAATAGACTATCCTGTTTACTATTCATAAAAAGTATGTTATACATGTGCTACAATATCCATTTTAGAGATGGGAAAATGAGGCACATCAGGATTTAGAAATTTGCCAGGTCACCCTAAAGTAATAATCAAAATCCTGATTACACTCTATGTTCTCTGGACTTCAGACATTCATTGGAAGGGACAGTGATGATGTTTATCTTGCCCCAGGGGTACTTAGGAACAATAAATCTTAGTGCAAAGTGGGTGGGGGAGATTATGGATAGACCATTTGCAGCTGCTAAGAAATCATCTCTAAAATAATAAATACAAATGCAGCTGACCACAAGGTGGGGAATAAAGAAAAGGGGTAGCATAAAGACAATCAAAACACAAAGACATTCTTGTTGCACATCCTTTCTTTTGTAATGAAAGCAAATGCATGAATTCCAGCTGTGATTGTATATGTTTTTCAGAGAACAAAGCTTTATAATAATATCCTAGTCCCAACTAGACTGACAAATTAACGCTTACTGATCATGGTCCACACCTCTCCGCCACGTGGGATGGCAGCTGTTGGTAGCACACACACTGAGGGAGATTTGCTATATATTTCTTAACCTGAAGAATCTATCTTATGTCTTGCATGTGCAGACCCTAAAAAGAAAAAAAAAGTATTAATGTATTTTACACAAAAACATATTGGAAAATGTATGAACATATTTCATCATTGATTCACTCAATTTTCTTTATCATAAGAAAATGCCAAGTCTGCAGTCAAACCATATACTTATCAGAAAGAGAGAGAAAAAATTTATCCTATAAAAATTATGACTTATTTATAATATTTATAATAGTGTATGTATGCATTTCATATAATTGTACTTATATTAATATTTAATAAATATGAATTTATAGACTATGAGTTTATAGACATTCCTATAACTGTTATATATGCCACATAAGCATGTTTACATAGCTTGCTCTATCTCTTCATCCATCTGTCTATGTCTGTGTGCGTACATACACACAAAGAGAAACACAGATACACACACATGAATTTACCCACAGAATACTACTAAGAGGAACACAATCTTTAGAATCAGTTGCATTTAGATTGGAAATATAACTCTGGCTCAGTTAAAGCATAACCACAGCCAATTTACCTCATCTAACGGTTTCCTTATTTGTGAACATAGGACAATAAGCGTTCCTTTCTTAGGGATCACCATTAAAAAAATATAACGAAAGCTCATGTGAAGCACTTACCAAAAGATTTATCACACAGCATATGGCCAACCCATATTAGCTCTGATAAAGATGATGATTGAGATCTGCTCAGGAATTCAATTCAGTATGTAGTTCCAAGTGTCTATTATAATATAGGGTAGATATGACAAATGTTTCGAAGATATTTATAGATACTTGTAGAAATACATGGATAGCATTTATGAAGTATAATTCACCCACCTAATTGGATTTTTATGCTTACCTTTGCAATAATATACATAATATATTTAATTCAAATAAATTCAGCAAATATCAACTAAAATGTTTGAAATGTTTATTTTAACCTTTGGTTGTTAAAAGAAATAAATTCTGTGTGGTACACTTATACAGAATTCTTGCTCTATACAGGTACAGGGATGCTTAAAGAAATTATTATAATTCTGTGTAAAATGCAGTAACATAGTATGTGGAAGAAGTGTGAGAGAATCAATTACCTCTGCCTTGGAGGACTGAGGAAAGGATTCATGGGTTAGGAGACAATTGAAACAGGACTTAAAGGATGAAAACGAGTTCATTAGAGATGGAATAGCAGGAAGAGGTAGATGCTAGTTCAAAGGCATAGTAGCAGACCAGTTTGAAAAGGAAGATTAGTTTAGTTTGTGAGTGTCTTTTTCTGTCATCTTAGAAAGGTTCAACTTTACTCAATAGGTATAGAAGGATATCAAGTACTTTTAATTAGAGGGATAACCTGGATACACTGTACTATAGAAGCCTGTGTTCTGTACAAAAGGCTGGAAGAGGAGAAACTGGGGAAAGAAGATCGTATGTGAGATCATTGCATAGTTGTAAAAGAACTGTGTGTATGCAATCTCTTCCACTTTACAAAACATATTCATAATTGTGGTTATTTCTCATGCAACCCTGTAATGCTTATCTTTGTACCCACTAGGTTATTAGGCCTATAGTTTGCTTGTCTGATTCCTTAGGTCTTTACAGAGTCCTGGAACACAATAATTGTTATATATATATATATATATATATATAATGATTTTTTGCCAATATACTGATAGGAAATGAGATTCAGGAGTCTAGAGTCCTTCATCAGCCATATTTGCTAACTTATATGAAAAATCTCCTATCAAAGTCTCTAAAATTCACCACATCTGCTGCTTATAACTTTAATGTGAAAGATTGAATTCCAAGGACATGAAAAATCAGAATCGTGTGGCTTAGACACAAAGCATTTCATCATCTCACTCTGCTTCCAAGCATACAGAATACTGAGAATATATGAGCTCACCAATATTTTTTCTCTTGCAAATATACATTTAATGTTATTTTAATATATCCATATTTAACAGCATTTGAAGATGTGGCACAGAAAGAAGCAGAGCAAGAGTAAAAATCTGAATCTTATGACAACAAATGAATATCAGTAACTGGTGGGCAATTTGCCCATCACATGATTGATCTCACACTTTCACCAAGTGATAATTTGCAGTTTACTCAAATATGATTACAGGGCTTAGCAAAATAATCTATAAATTTTTAAAATATCACATAAACATCAGATATGTTTTTGAAGTAAAAGATTCACAGGTTAGGAACCCTGATCGAGGAAATATTTGTGACCTTTCCCTCTGATTTTTAAACTCATCCAGTCAAGCTCTGTTTTAGACCAATCTTAATCTCATCAATTCTCTTCCTTCTTCTCTTCTTCCTATGTTGACACCCATGGTATTTTAATTTTTTTCTGGAGATTCAACCTCTTTGTCCAGCTCCAATTAAGTAGCTCCAACTGCCTTTTAAAACTAAATGAGAATGATAGCAGTGTCAATCTGACAGGATTGCTCTAAGAATTGAATGAGTAGATTTTTAAGTGCACGGAATAATTCCTGGAATATATTGGCTTGAATTATATAAAATTGCTACTGTTTTTAGGTTACATATTGGTAAATCCTAATAGTAAGCAGTATATAATGGTTTGCCCTGATTATCATTAATATTATTGTCTTATTATCCTCTACTATGACCTAGATTATTTCATTGCTTCAGTCAGGGGCACCACCCTAATTCTCTGTAGGAACAATATATGAACATGTGACGAGCATCCTGGCTTAGCACCTGGAACATAGCTGCATGTGAAGTTCAATTTCAGGCTTCCTTACCAAAACCCATCAAAAAAATCTTCTTGAAAGTCAAGCCACCTCAAACATCATCCATGGCTTTGTGAGGTCGCATTGTAAAATGGAAAGGACCCTAATACACCATTGTGTTAGTCAACTTCCTACACTAGAACAAAATACTGAGATAATCAACCATAAAGATGAAAGGCTTATTTAGCCTTACCATTCCAGAGGTTTCAGTCTATGATTGATCAGCCCTGTTGCTTTGGGCCTGTGCTGATGGAGCAGATTATATCAGGAAGTATGTGGTAGAGCAAGCTGCTTGCCTTATGGTAGCTAGGAAGCAAAAAAAGGAAAAGGACTGAATTTCAAAATCTCCTTTGAGGGCATGATTCCAATGACTTAAAACCTGCCACAAGGCACCACCTATCAGGCTGGAGATGTTCTGGATTCAATCTGTAGCAAACAATGACTAGCTGTATGACCTTGGGCAAACTGCTTCAATGCTTCTCACCGTGCCGTGTGATTTTCTGCCTCTGTCCCTGTGCTCAAACCCTGTTCTCATCTGGAACAGGTTACTTCCCCTATCCTGCCCCACAAATCATTGAACTAAATCCCCTCATCCTTCAAGTCCAAGCTGAAGGGCCCTCTCACACTTGTGTTTTCCTGTAAAATTCTATTAAACATCAATTTTGTTCCAGACCGTGAATATAAAACCCAGGGCACCTGCCACACGACAGGTGTGAGGTATCAGTGCATTCCTGCTGGATGTCCTCACAGTCATTCATGCACTCTAGCCATGCTGGAATCCTACAGCGTAACCTATCCTGTACTCCAAATTTTCACCTAAGGAAATTAATCTTCAAAGGAGCTAAATATTTTTGCCAAGAACTCATAGCTACCAATAAAATTAAGATTCTAGCTCTACAGAGATTCCTTTCCACTAATAAAACTTATGGCTGCTCAAAAGAATGATAATATTCAATTTGAACCTCAAAATTGTGTCTTTAAAAATAGTCCTGTAATCTGCTCTTTAGATTTTTTATTTTTTCCCTGGATTAGATTAAGATTTTCTTGAGGCTAAGAATTACATCTTATTTAATCCATCTTTTTATATCTTTCTTCAAATAATACAATAACAAGAAAAGCTACTATATTGAATAGATTAAATAATCACTATAGTCTCAATATTTCACCTATTTATTTTCTTCCTTCTTTAAAATGAAATAAAAAAACAAGTAGAAATAACATAAGTGTTAATTGTTATTGGCTTCATTTTATGAATAAGGAATCTGAGAAATACTCACTTAGCATTAAGTGAGACACTCAAGAATTATGCTGGATCACCTTGCCTCTGAATTTCAACTCTTTTGAAATTCAGACTCTCTGCCCTGTTCATGTAAGCAGCACTAACTGAGCACCTACCTACATGCCCCACAGGCTGATCAGAGTCAAGAGCAAGGATAGTTTTACAAACAAGTAATTGAAAGTTATTCAACTAAAATAACCAACAATTTTTCAATGGTGACTTTCATTAAACACTTTGAATTTATTCATCTATTTATTTTATTCAACAAATATATATGAAGAATTTAGTACACACCAGACACAATGCTCTAGCAAGCTGAACTTTGTCCCTACCCTCTGACATCTCAGAGTTTGGGGAGAAAGACAACCAAGAGCCAAACAATTCTAGGTGTATTAGCAGAGTTAGAAAGGGGCCATACAGAGATGCACAGTAGTGGCCTCAGCCTAGAAAGAGATGCCAAGGAAGGTGGCTATGCAGGATTGCGAAATCCGCTTATACCTAGAGTATCTGGGAGGAGGAGAAGAGCTTTGATGATAGAAGGAAAACATATCCTCTGCAGCAGGAGCAGAGGATATGTTATGTTAAAGAAAATAATATTTTAAAGTGTCAGGTATAAGGGGAAGAGGGGATAGTGAAATAGGCAGAGGGCAGAGCTCCCTGCTGCTATGTTGAACAGTTCTGACTTTACTGAAAGGCAATGGAAAACCTGATTGAAATATATCCAGAGTCACCCTAACCTTTCCCAGCTACCACAACCATAGGAACACAATTCCACTTACCTTTCTGCTCTACATGTTATTACAAATGCACATGTTTTTACATGTACGTAAAAACATCTAAAAGATATAGGACTTGCTAGTCCCAACTGCAAAAATTTATTACAAATTTAGGAGAGAGCAGCAACCACACATAATTTTCACCACCCAGGATGAGATCTCAACATTCCTCAAAAAAGAAATCTCCTCCTGTGTTCCCTGAGTGTTTCATCATCATCCAAGGCATGTGGGGGAATGTGAATGGAGACTTACAATGCCATTTGCACAATTGCTTTCCTGATTAGAATCATACCATGATATTCCAGAAATTAATTAATTTATTGCTACTTTGTAATTTTCAAAATGATAGCAAATACAACTTTTTTTTTTTGCTGGAGTACAAAGTTTTTTTGCACAGATCTGCAGGGGATGTCTGTGATTTTATTTTCTCTTTACACAATCAATGTTTCCTTCAGTTAGAAAGGGGCTCCAATCTATCAGACTGCTGAGAGTGCCCCTTTGAAATCTTCAGGGTGATAATTTAAGTGAAATAGAAATGGAGAGAAGGAAAAGGTCACATCCTTGGAAATCTTTTGTGATAAAGGATTTTTCTGGCTGCTTAATAAGATGGTACAGAGGGGATCAGCATTACAATTAAGTTTGCAATTTTGTTGTACCTAGTGACTGCTTCTAAATATTATCTCCTCACTCCTTGGTTTCCTTGCAACAATACAAGTGATAAATTTCTCTGACACTCCTTACCTTGTGAGAGGACTTATTTGCCCCTGAAGCTCCCAACTGCATCTCAGGGAAGCACTGTTTCCTTATTTGCCACCTCTCTTCTAGATACACATTTGTAATTGTACAAGAGTTACAAATGGCTTTTAAGATTCATTCCTCTAAACTCCTGAGCTCGTACCATTCCTGAGAAGTGGAGAATATGGTGGGAAAACACAGTGCTTTCAGCCAGGCAGACTCAAGTTTGAATGGAAACATTGCTGCTATTTACTTGCACATTGCTCAGCCCCTCTGAGTTCCCAGTTCCTCACTTAGGCTTGTTAGTTCTGAGCTAGATGACTTAGGCACCATGGTAGCAAGTGCCCATGTAGGGGTCAATCACAGTGTGGAATTGCCACTGCACCCTAGCTCTCATCTTTAGAAACACCTTTCTCCAAGTTCTAGTCTTTCATTAGACTCAGCCAGGTCCTACTCACAATAAGGATAATATGTGTTAGGTAGTGAGAAAGATAAAACTATGAATAAAGCACTTTCTCTCAAGGGTCTTCCCATTAAGAAAGGAGAACAGGTACACGTATATCTAAAAACTAAATTTGAAAATGTTATCCCTCTATTAGAGGGATTGTGAATGGTGGGGAAAGACTACAGAGAAGTTAATTTCAGTCACAGGAAGCTGACCTGTCTGGGAACATGTTATCAGTTCTTGTCTTTGAGGTCTGGGGAAAGTTTCTACCAGTAGAGATAAGTGTAGGAAAGATTCAGGCCCATGTTCTCTATGCAATCCCTGAGTCCCTGAATTTCTTCAAATTAAAAGTTTTTATTTTTAATAGTTCAAGTGTAACAAAACCTAAAGTAAATTGATAATCTACATAGCTTTAAATCCCACTTTGTGAATACTTAGATATTGTACTCCATAAATACTAGTACACTTTGATTACAGGATATTTGCTTAGAGAGACCTTGGAGAGACCACTATATCACATGGAGATATTTAGTTTATCTTTATAAAATACATCTCCCTTCCCCACCAGTTCTACACATTTAGACACTCAGGTTTTAGATTATGGATTCATTGTGTTTCTTAGTCTTAGGCAGTGCGAATAATATAAAACATGTTGTGTGTTTTAGAAAACGGAGCATGGGTTAAGCAAATGTTAAATGATCCACTGCTGTTGGGAAGCTTAGTGAGTGAACGGCAAAGATCATAAAAGGATTCATTCATTTTTGTTCAGATTTGTTGAACACTCACTGTATTTCAGGCATCATCTTAGATGTTGAGAGTACAGCTCTGGGAAAACCCAACCAACATAATATGGCAATGGCCTCCCTTTTGACATTCCCAGTTCCTCCTGAATGGTAGTAGTCACTGGTCTAATGGGTGGTAGAAGGAGGATATGTAGTGTAGGCACAGAGAGGTTAAGCACATTGCTCCAGCTTTTGCACCCATTAATAGTTAGGTAGATCAATATGTATCTGCTCATCACCCCACTAAACTGTTCCTCTCAAATTTGAAAGCATACAGGAAGGTCATTAGTGTTTTCTGTGGCATTTGATGACAGTGCCACAGAAGACCTGTCATAAGCTGGTCAAAGAATGACCATGAAGGGTTGTAATGAAGAAGAGGACCAGGTTACAAGTTCAGAGTTCTTTGCTGTGGGCAAAGCCTGGCCACATAGACAATGGTCATGTCCTTCTCATGTCTGACTGCTGGTTTCTGCTTCTGACTTGGCCACTAATGAAGTGGTAGTCTTGGGGAATCTTGACTTCCTTTCATCTAATTTGTTTTCACTCCTCAAATGGAAGTGGCAATAGTACCAAACTTGTAAATAAGAAAGAAATTTGATATGCTGAGTTTGTGGGGACAGGCCTAGCACATCTAGTTCTGAACAAAGAACAAGTCCCTGCTTTCATGTTGGGTTCTTGAGTTGCTTCTCATCCATATATTTGCCATAATTAAAAATCATGCAATTATTTTTATTGTTTAATGTCTCATCACTCCTCTAGGGACTGTAGACACTGTGACACAGGGACTGTTTTTTTTTCTTTTCTTTTTGTTAGCACTGTCCCTACTATAAGCATCTCAATCAACACATAGTAGGTCTCACCAAACATGCTATAAAATGAATACATAAGTGCAGGACTGGCATCGACAAATAATCAGGTGTATGTCCTTTACACCAATAGATACATCCTTTATATTTCTCTTCTTTGTCATCATATTTAAATTCATTTCCCCTTGGAAATCTGAGGACATTTTCAAAACTTTTCTTCCCAGAGTTGTCTGTCTTTGAGCTGAACTTTTTCATTGATTTAACAAAAACTGTTTCATAATATAGACACCCAAGACTAATTGCATTGTCTAGGCACATTGGATAAGGATTTAATTTCACACATCACAAACGATCAGCATCAAATTGTCAGAGTCGTATTTCATACCTCCTTCATGGAGAACTTTAATCTTCTTAGCCCACTTTCACAGACCAGTACTCTGAAACAAGGCTCAGTTAGAGCTTAATGGGGAAAAAAGAAAGGTAAAATGACAAAAGAGAAAGTAAATGGTCACCCTCATCACTGATTTCAGGAACACACACATCGCAGCCCCAGAAGCTATTGTACCTTTAGACCTGGACTCAAGCAGGGTCCCAAGAAGCCACACATGAGTGTGTGCAGCTTCCAGCACCAGCTTCAATTTTATCTACAAAGGGTCTAAATGCAGGCTATAAAACAGCCAAACCCAATCACCTGTATCTACAGGGATCCTGTGTTCTCTCTTTTCCAAAAGCCTACATTCTTTAGAAGTTCAGGGACTAAATTCTTCTGTTGAAATTCCAGTGGGTTGCTAAGAAGAAGTTGGAGTAAAATAACCATCAGTTCTGCAATATGTTACCTTTCCAGTTAGTGCTTCTACACCAAAACTAAAAGTAAAATTTCCATCTACATATTCTACTTCCTGATGTTTCTCAAATCCAAATATTCTTCTACATTCCCGTTGACTGTTTTCCTGTAGTAAGATCCTCACTCTCTTTTTGATGAATTCTTATTAGAATGGCTTCAGCAGACTTCTTTATTTCTTCCCTAAGAATATTCCCTGCATATTATCACCAGAGTGTTCTTTCTAAAATGCAAATCTGCTTATGATTTATCATAAGCAGCATACAGTACAAATGTTTTAGCATGTCAAAAAATGTCCTTAAATTTGAAAACCTGCCACATTTCCCAGAATGTTCCATGCTTGCAGACTCAGTTCTAATGACACTATTTTGCAAACTCCTCTAAACTCCGAGATGCTACTGATCTTTCCCTCAGTCAAACCCCATTAAGGCTCGTATTTAGCCTGAATGGTATGAGCCGTTGCTCTGACCTCATGTCTCTGTTTGGCTGTTTGTCTTTACAGACTGTGATCTTGAGGTTTTGACACTTGTTGCTACCCAACACATTTCTGATCAATTGTTTCTATAACTGTTTAGTTCACTCATGTATCTAGAATCAGATGTGGGTTTGGTAGTCAGTTATGCAGATCCAGGCTGGGTTCTCATAGGACTGAGACTCAACCGGCTATAGTTTCTTTCATGGGGCTTTGGCAGTAGGCTACACAGACTAGGCAATAAAGTAGGCTGTCTTCCACGTGGTATCTCTTCTTCCAGAAATATAGTCCTGGTTTGTTGTCATGGTGTAACAGGCCTTTGAGAAAGCCCAAGTGTTCAAGGTCTCTTGAAGCCTAGGCTGAGACTGGTCACAATCAATTTCTATTAATGATTACCCCAGAAGGTTAGCCTAAAAAAAGTACTGGGGAAATGCACTCTACCTTTGCTAGAACGACAATGTAGTGTTGCAAAGGTCTTGGCTACAGGGAAGGTGGAGGAGTGGGGCCATTTTTGGAATCAGTGCCTACAGTATCTTATGACTACACCAATTTTTACATGTCATGTTTTCACCTGAGCACTAGAAAAGTACTTAGCATGGAATGGTGAGCTATTATTGTTAATGTTATTTGGCTCAGTCACAGTAGCTACTAAAAATTGATTTGTAATTTCTGAAAATCCCTCAAAACAGAAGAAATATTTTCAGGGACACTTTTAGTAAGTTAGCTATTTTATAAAATAATTGAATGAGAGGAGGTTATCAATGACCATAAAATTATATAACATCTGGTTCTTCAAGGATTATACAATTAGGGAGGTAGAAACTTTGGTCACTATTTTACATAGGAGAAAAGAGGGTCTGAGAGGTTAGCGAAAAGTTCAACGTCCTACAGGTAGTCCTCGGGAGACACAGTACTGAAAAAAACACAGATTTTTAAAATGTATTCTAACTACTGTGCTTTCTCCCCAGTATTCCCCTGGTATTTAAGAGTGTATTTAGGGTGATTTATATTTAATCATCTCAATCATGATGGTTATTATATTATTGTAAAAGGTTTTGGGGGTAGAACATCTATGTTAAAGCTACAGTGTAAATGAAATTCTTTTTCAGTTTATTCATCCTTGTGAGGAAAAAGCCAATTTTTTTTGCAGCCATAGTTACTATTTATACTTCAATAAATATCATGTTCTCCATGCAGTTGATCAGGTGATATGTACTTCAGGGATGCCAATTGACATCTAAAAGATTCATTTCTCTGAATAAACACTACCCTGAAAAGTCGGGGAAAAGAAAGTTCTTCTTAATCTTAACATTCTTAAATGTTAAGATTTGTTAATTCAAAGGGCTGAAAATATTTTAAGTCAAACATGGCCACCTACCATCTGGCCCAGTTAGAAGTTTACTTAGTAATCTCTTTATCAGTCAAACAGCTGGGAGTCCAGATAAGTCCTGTGTGTAAGAAGCCAGCTTGTTTCCAGATAATAGCAGTAGGAAAAATATATAAGGAAAGGAGTTCATCAAGAGGAATTAATTTAGGAGCTTTGCTGGTATACAACGAACTCTGAGGACTGGTGAGTTTATCATTCATTGAACCAACCAGAGACTTGAAAGAGACTTTGTATTTCATCCAATAAATGCACTATTTCAGTGTTTCGTTTTCAGTGTTTTATGTCCAGGAGTTTTTCTTTTAATCTCTAAAAAGTGATATTACTGTATTTCGCTTTATGCAATAGATATGTCACTGAAAACTTGCCTGCAAATTGATTTTTTTCCTTTTGTAAATGGAAAACTAATTGAAATACACTAGGGGGGAATTTGCTAGTTAAAGAAATCCTTGAGTAGTGTGAAAATTGCTTTTCCTCTTGAGAATAAGAACCCCTTAATGTATCTATTTTGCAAATTTAAATTTTTTGTGCAATGAGTGAGTTTCATGTAGCTATGCTCATCTGTGTACCTTAGGGCACCTGGGGAAAATGTATTAACATCAATTTAGTAATAAGCCTTTTCTGAATACCTCCCACACCCCCAAACCACATGAGAGTTTTGCAACTTGCAAACATCACACTTATTATTGAAGTGATCATATGTACCCTTATGTAACTCTTCAATTAAATTGTGACTAGTGGAGAGTCAAACCCTATTCCAATTCTTCCTCTGTAACACTGCTGTAAGGATGAAAGACATGATCACAGTAGGAAAATTATAACAATTCCTTCATTTACCAATTGAAACACCAATGCCACATGGTTGTTTAGATATTTCCTACATTCTGTCAGATGTGGAAACTAGGTGCACATAAAAGAATGGATGG
The DNA here is from genome assembly GCA_004027875.1 of Aplodontia rufa. Classification (NCBI taxonomy): domain Eukaryota; kingdom Metazoa; phylum Chordata; class Mammalia; order Rodentia; family Aplodontiidae; genus Aplodontia; species Aplodontia rufa. The sequence continues at coordinate 5,464 of PVKS010004231.1, read as the reverse complement.
CAGTAGAAGAAATCATGCTCAGCAAAGTTAGCCAAACCCCGAGAGTCAAGGGTTGAATGTTTTCATTCATTTGTGGAGGCTGGAGCTAAACCCAGGCTTGGGTGAACGGTAGTCAGATTCATGTATTGGACCCACCAAGGGCATAGCAACACATAATCTAGGGGAACCATAGACATGTGGGGGGAAGGGGGAGAGAAGGTAGGGGAATGGGAGAGGAAAGGAAGATAAGGAGGAATATAGGGAGACAACCAGCAATGTAGCATACTCTTTACTCCCCTGAGAAGTCAGATATTATGTAAGTAATCATTTAATTCTATAAAATTCACAATCATACATATATATGTGTGTATATATATATATATATATATATATATAGAGAGAGAGAGAGAGACAAAGGGAGGGAGGGAGAGAGAGTGTCAATTGTATTTGTTAGGGGCACAATACTGGAAGAATCAAGAGACTGGGGTGTGGGCAGTGTGGGAGTAACTAATGTTTATGATCAAATGCATATCGTATTGGTACTTTATACACATTTATGACTGTAAAACTACTCAACTCAATAAAAAAAGAATGAGCTTGGGAGTTGGATAACAAGTGACAAGGCATTTGATTCTTTTAGCACCAATCAGCTCATGGTGAGGGGCTTGGTACAGATCTTGGGAGAAAATGCAGTTCTAACATACAAGTTGTTGTTACCATTTGTGCCAGTGTTATTGCACATGCATTCTCACAGAGACCTCCGTTCGTTCCCTGGTTGATTCATGTCCAAAGCTCAGCAAGGCAAATAAAGGCTAGCTCTCCAGCAGCTTCCTACTTCACTGGATTAGGCATTATTCTTGATATCTCTATTGTCAGATTGCATTCTCCATCTTAAGTACATCATAGCAACAGCCTTTCTTCCTTCCTCCTTCCTTTCTCTCTATCCCTTTCTCTCACTCTCACTTCCTCTCTTTCCCCCTCATTCTTTCTTTGTACTAGAGATTGAATCCAGGGTTGCTTAACCATACAACAACATCCCCAGCCCATTTTATTTATTATTTTGAGACAGGATCTCACTAAATTGCTGAGGCTGGCCTTGAATTTGTGATATGCCTCAGCCTCCCGAGTTGCTGGGATTATAGTCAAATAGTCCTGGTAATAGCAGTAGTGTTTCTATTTTGTCTTTGAGTCTAAAATTGCTTGGCATGACATAGTGACTTGCTTAAGTTTGGTGCAGTGATATGGGTTTCATTTCTCATCTTTATGAAAATACTCAGCGTTGACATATGATACTTTTCCATTTACTAATTGTATGACCTGAAATAAGTTAATTAACTGCTTTAATTCTGAGTATGTTCTACTTCAAAGCAGATTTCAATAAATAAATAAATACATCCACCACTTAGAGTTGTTAGAAAGATTAAACAGCATAACAGAGAGTAAAATATTTAGCGGAGTGCTTCATACACAGGCAGCCCACAATAAGGATTGAGAACAGGAACTGTAACAATCAGGAGGGATTGTGCAGCTGTCCCATATCCAGATACCAATACCAATGCCAAGACTTTCACTCACCTGGAAACTATTTCTTTAAAGACATATTGGGATTTATTTTTGTATTGTGTCACTTTTTTGTACCATCAGACATTTTTGATAACATATGTGACATTCATAGTCATATTGATTTTTTGAAGTGTTTTAAAAAATACATTTTATGATCTTTCTTAAGGCAAAGACCTGGTTGATCTTGTGAGGCAGCTCCATTTGTAATTAAAAATGCATTTGTTATTTCTGTACTCAAAATCTCCCCAGCTCCAAGGCTACTTTTGATCCCATCTCTTCAGTCCTCTCTAGTCTCATGGTCTGCATGCTATATACCCCTCTCCAGGCTCAGCAATGATGTATACTTCTCTAAATGTTTCTTCCTCCTCAGACTTTCATGCTGATGCACTAAAGTTCCCTTTCAGTGTGTTTCTTCCTCTCATCTCTCAACAGTCTCCTTTAAGGCTCAGCATCTCCTGGTCTGTGGCCCTGTCTTTAACTCTTGCTGCTCACCTCCTGAAGCTCCTTGCCCTCCTGGGCATCTTCCTTCACTATTTTCACATCTACATTAGAGTACCGTTCCAATGGAACAGAACCTGGCATTCCTCCTCATTGTACTCTCATCCTGTAAAACAGGATGCTTTACAGTTTTATTTTGGCAGTATCTGGCACAGTGGGGCAGTTCTAGGTTCTCCCTCTTTCTTTTTCTTCTCCTGTCGTCTTTGTGTGTGAGCATGCACGTGCATGTGTGAGTGCACCACACACATAAACACACACACACAATTTTTCTTTTTTTTTTTTTACTAAAGAAAGGCGTTGTTGGAAATCATGTGGACTTCTGTATTTCCTCTAACAGTTACCGCACTCCAGGGTAAATACCACATAATGTAAACAAATTAGAGGAGTTCTCACCTTAGTATTTAGTTTGTGGACACATATTCCCAGGGAATAGCAGATACTGGAATAGACATTTTCTCTAAATAGTACAATATGCATTCACAGTTGTAAAATCAATACACCATTTACTGAAAGAGAGTTGGCTTTATCTGTCGAGTGTGCTGCATTACAAATGACTTTATACAAATGTGATTGAGCCTGACCTTCCATTTTGTGAAAATTGTTCATTAAAAATTTTTCTCATTTGTGCTAAGGAATAAACCTCCAATAAGAAAAAGCATAGGCTTAAGATTTATTCCAAAAAGGAACTTCACAGAAATGTTTCCTTTTTAGTCTTAAATTTCATGTAATTGTCCATGCACTGAAATTGAACATATGCTATCAAGTTTAAATAACTATTTCCAAGAAATGCAATTGAAAGCTAATAGATTCAAATTGATTTTAAAGAGTTAGTTTACTTCAATAGTGATTGGTTTGGCAGGACAGCAAGCTATTATTATTTAAACATTTTTAAATATGACAGAATGTTACAAGATACTTTGATAAACGAAGCGTTACCCATGAGAGATAATTAGAAATCATTTTCATTAATAACTTATGTAATCATATTTGTAATTTAAAAAGTATCACTGACAACCAAGGAAAAGAGAAAGTGTACGTACCTCATCGTGTTTTATCGTTTAATTGTGCTACATTTTTCCTTCTTGTGCTTGACCACAAGCAAGCATTGATACATATTTGTATTCTTATTACCTATTTAATTTGGAACTATGTAATTTTAAATATTTTGCATGTGTAAAGATTCTTCATACGATCAGAGGAACTTTTCTATTCATTTTTCATATACTTTTCTGAATAGAATATTAATAATGCTATTGAACTGTATTCTAAATTATTGTTTATTTACATTTTATTTTAGATTCATACATCTGCATGTTTTCTGAGGAAACTTTATATAGATGTGTTGCATTGAGGAGATTTGTCTCCACTATTTTCACTCAGCCTTAGGTTTAAGAGATTAACGCATGTTGAAGGATATGGCAATAGTCCATTCATTATTAATTCTGCATGGTATATGAGTAAGCCATATATAATTTCACCATTTTTCTGTGATGGACAGTGGAATCATTTATTGTTATTCTTATTAACAGCACACTATACCAAGGTCTAGTAGAAGGAGGGAATGGAGGGTGACTGATAACATCTATGGGCTTAGTATTTAAATGATGATGTTTAAAAATTAGGTAGTGGTGATGGTTGTAGAACTCTGTGAACTTTTTAAAAACCCACCAAGTGTACATTTTAAAAGGGTGGATTTTATGGTGTGTGAATTTTATCTCACTGAAGCTATTGTAAATAAAATAATGATATAACTGCATAAACACTTTTATACATGTCTCCTGGTATACATAAGCAACATATTTTCTATAATATAACTCGCTACTAGTTAAATTGTGGATGGTAGAGTATTTGTGCATTTACTTAACATGATAATTACAAACTGCTCTCTAACATAGTTGCACTGCTTACACTTCTCCTAGGGTGACATTACTGTGTCCTTGTTGCTTTGTGATTGCCAATGCTAAGCATTGTCAGACAACATAAATGATTGCTAACCCAGTGAAAACCAAATGGTCCTACATGTGGTGTGAATTTTCATTTTCCCCTTTATTAACGAGGCTGTAAACTTTCCATATATTTAGTGATCATTCTAGTTTCCTAGCATATAAAATGTCTGTTTGTATCTTTTCTCTATTCTTCCATTGGTTTTGTTATCTTTTTCTGACAGTGCTAGTAATCCATTTCAAGTCATGGATATTAATCTTTCATCGGTAAATGTATGTCTTCATTTCTTAGGCTTAAATTGTCATTCCTTTTAAGGTAACTTTGGAAGAATATGCATTTGTAATGTTGATGCAATTAAGTTTACCCATTTTTTCCATCAAGAAATTTCATTTTTGTGTGTCGTATGTTAATACTTTTGTACACCATGGAAGGAAAGATATTTGTCTATATTCTCATTTAATAATACTGAAGTTTAACTTAATCTTTTTAATTATGTAATTTATCTAGAATTTCTCATTTCTATGGTATATAATAAGATTACTTAAGTTGTATCAGAATAATCAACTTTGGTGTCACCATTACTGCATTTACTGCCCAGTACATTCTTTTTCCCAAAATATGCCCTTTCACTTATATATTGTTATATATTGTTTCTATATACTGATAGTCTGTGTTCTATTCTCTATTGTTTTATTGTTTACTTTCTTCTCTCTGTATCAATGTCTGTAATAGTCCATGTCTCAATTACTATGGAGTTATTACATATTTAATGATGATGTGTAAATAACAATCTTGTTTTGCTTCAGAAATGTCTAGGCCCTCTGTTATTTCATACAAAGTAGTTTCAGTCACTTTGCCACCCGTCAAGTTAAACCTATTTAGATATTTATTACAATCATATTGAGACCATTGATTAGTTGGTAGTTGGTAAAGAACTGACATCTTGAAATTACTAAGTCTTTCTCAATGAGTATGGCAAGCTCCTCCAATTATATAAATTTTTGTGTTCTCTTTTTATTTTATGTCCCTAGTGAGTTGTAATTGACATAGAATAAACTACATATACAAATATGGCATATTTTGATGTATGTACACACCATGGATTCACTATCTTAATCTGAAAATTAAAAAGATCTATCACCCTCAAAACTTTCATCAAATCTCTTTCTTTAATCTCCCTCTATTTTTAAATGTTCTTAATTTTTATATAGGTTTTATCATTATAAAATGTTTTACTGTTTTCTTGATTTGGTTTTTATTAACTATACTTCAGACCTAAAATTATTTATCATCACCTTCATCATTATTAAAATGCTTGTTCAGATTTTGCTAGTTTTTATCCCTTTCTTTATAACCCTTACTTCTCATATCATTTTATTTATTTTTTTTATTTTTGAACAACCTTACAAGATTTTAACAAAATAATATAAAATGTGCATATATTCTGGATATTGCAATTATCCCCAGGAGTGCCCCCCCC
>PVKS010004230.1:72532-88570 GCA_004027875.1 Aplodontia rufa | reverse complement strand
GGTTTTATGTTGAAGCAAGTAGTTTTGATTGGGCAACCAATAGTGATTTAGAAAATTCTATACAAATTTAAAGATATGAGTTGCAAAGCCATGATTATATTCCAGCATGTTTCTCTTGTTGGAAACACTTAAATCACTGTCTTACACAGTACATATTGAAACTCAACTTTAAGTGTTTTATTTTTATGTACATTTTGTTTTGTCCAGAAATAAAATCTCTAAATACAGACAGTGTAATGTTGTATATGTATAGTTTTCAACAATACTTGAGCTGAATAAATGCTTTGTACATTGTTGTCTTTTAATGGAGTTCACATCTACATTGATAAAATGGATTCCTCGTATCTTTTTTCTTTTTTAATCAATAACAAGCAGAGAGACAAGTACAATTTAATATTAATAAGCAGCTCAAATAACACTTGGTTAAACTATGTACAATACAAACCATTCATACAAATGAAGACTAGGATATTGAATTTGTTACAATATGTGTAGTAAAGATAAGACAGACTCTTATAACTTACATGGTGTCTGCCAAGCATTTCCCTTCTTATATAATGATCAGAACTTATTTTAAGCAGTCTTAGCTGATCTCAACTTGTAAATGTCCAATGATTGGCGATGAAAGTTGTAATCCCAATGTCTGCCCACATGTAAATTCCAAATGTTTGCTCATCTTTACTGAAAACAGGCTCCCTCCATTGGAAAAAAAAAAAAAAAAGCGCCATCTTGTATCACCTTGAATGTGCCTATATGCTGGAAAAAAGTTACTACACTTGGTTGTATTCATAAAATAAAGAATTCTGAGCTATAAAGACACATTTTTCCATTTTAACAAGCATATACTCCTACAGTATTATTTACCAGTACAGCTACTCCAAGCAGTAGGAATGCATGAGTGGGGATTATTGATTAGCATGGATGGATTCAAGACTTTAAAAGAGATTTCCATAAAAGTGTGTGTTAGAAATATTTTCTGTCTAGTCAATCCTTTTGCTGGATGATAGCTTATCCTGAACCATTATGAGTCAGACAATGAAAGCCCTCTGAACAGATGATAGATGCAAGCTGAGATGGGTGTGAGTGTGTGTTTGTATACCTCTACATGTGAGCGTGTGTCCTCAAGTAGGACTTTAAAATTTGTGGTGATTTACAACTATACTGAGAGATGAAGCTGACTGGGCAGAAATTACATCAGATTGTTTTCCACTAGCATATTCGCAGCCAGTTGACAAGAGCAGCAGTGTAGACACATTCCAGGCAACAGATGTGACCTTCTTCTTTGAGGTAACAGCCCTGTCATACGACCTTTAATTCCTCAGGCTTCAGTCTCACCCCTTTGTTCATACTCATCCAGAGGGGAAGTAAGGTGTGTCACTGTGGTAGTTGTAATCGGGGCACACTTTCTGTACTAGTTTATAATCTGTACTATAAAAGGAAATGTAAATACAGATCACCTTGAAGGGCTTGGAGCAGAGCCAGGACACGTGACTTTGGGTCTGCTCCTGGTAACAGGTTTTCGAAGGGTCGTAGTTGCAGAGCGTGTTCTTGGTAGCCTTGTCAACCTTCTCATACTCGATGCGACAGTTGAAGGACTTGGAATCTTTGGCATCAATCACGGTTTGTTGTGCCAAGTCAAATTCCACAATTTTTGTAGGGGGCACCAGGCTGACAGATACATTCCCTTGACCAGTGGAATTATGCCTGAAATAAACACTAAATGTCCCATTTCCATGATCTACAATTTTCCCAGTTATCAACAGGTTCAGCTTTACTGTTTTGATATTGGAATGAAAATCACCCCATCCAAACATTTTCTTAAACTTGCCCGTCTTAACAATGGGCCTTCTCTTGGCCCTGGGCCGAGGCTCTTGAAGGTCTGTGGAGTTCCTCAGCCAGTCCCAGAGGTCTTGCTCAGAATAAGGTTCTGGGGTGTCATATCGCAGGTCCAAATCTGTGTCATTTTCTTTGCCACGAAAAGTCTGTGATAGGAGTCGGCTGATAGATAAGTCTTTGCTGCTTTCTGTCCATATGTGCTTTAGTGTGGATTTGCTGCTTCCTGATTTCAGAAGTTCTGATTTTCCACCATTTGTTAAATTGGCACATGTGACCTAAAAACAGAACAGAAAATTGGCGTTTATATCTCTGTATCCAAGATTACCCAACACACAGATCCAAACCCTTTCTCAAAGGCTCAGAATTAAATGGCACTTTTCTTTTTCAAAGTGCCTTCAGTATTGAGCCAATATTTATTAAGGTGTGACAAAATGCCACTTCTATTTTCATATAACAGTAGAAGACAGAAGGTGTGGGTAGATAAAATCTGCTAAACATGACCTAGAGGTCTATATAAAAACAGTGACTAATGGAGGAAAAGGCCATAGAGCATGAGGAAACCAAATTAAATTAAAAAATAAAAGAAACTAAAGTAATTATTTCTAACACATTGGAAATAAAATTTTTATATATCATTATGTTCTTTTCCTGCTTAAAACCTACAATAAACTTTAAACCTGCAATTCTCAGAAATGCATCAACAGACACTTTAGACTTTTCAATTGACCATGCCACTATATTTGAAAAATTAGTTTTGCAAAGGGACTCCAGCATACTTTAACTGACCACAACAAAATAATATGTTTATCAACATACTCATGAATACCTGGCATATTATATAAGACATAATGTTTTATCTTTAGAGACTTAAAACATGGTCTAGAAAAAAGGACATAAATTAAGATCTCCAATATTCAATATCTTATAGATAATTGGCAATCAGAGAAACAAAACAACACATAGTCAAAGGTCAGTTAAGGTTAGACTTGAGAGTTATATTTAGAAATCATTCTCCTAAAACCCCAGTCTTCCATCTTTGGAAAGAATTAGTTACCCAATTAAACTAATTATTCAGAAGAAAGAGTATCCTTTTGGCCTCATTAGCCTAAAGTTAATACAGTCACTTGTGATCCTGACATACAGGACTTAGGATAGGAATGAACACAGTCAAGGACCCCAGTGAGAGAAAACATTCAATAAAAGTAAACCATTTAAGATGCAGACTGACTGGTGTAAGGTAAGGCTGCTGAAGAGAGTCCCTAGGCACCAACTAAAAAGTCAAGTTTCACAGTAAATCTCCATGGCCAGGCCCCTGGAAAACCCGTGCTAAGAAACCACTGAACTTTATGTCAGTCATGATCCTGGATTTTCTAGACACCTTCTAGACTATTGTCAAGATGAAAGGTCATTCCCAGAAAGCTTAAAGACAGGCCCTTTAGGAATTAGAACTGCATTTTAGGGACTCTTCTATAGATTTAGTCATGCAGGCCTCTTGTTATGATATAGGCAGGTCTGAAAATATCCTTTTAATTGACCACTTGTGTTGGGAGGAATCTATCCCAACACCAGGGGAGCAAGAGCATGGACATCAGAGCCACACTCCCTAGGATTTTTTTCCTAGATATTGCCACTTCCAAGTTGCACACACTTGTGATAAGGTTCTTTAACATTCATTGGCCTCAGTTTCCTGCCTCTGAAAGATGAAAGTAATAATGGAGTCTACCTCATCGGATTGTGATAAAGATTGAATGACCTAAGACATATAAAACCTTAGAATACTGGTTAGCACATTGGAAGGAAATGATAAACTATTATAATGAATTCCAAAATGATATTTGAAGACAATTAAAAAAGGGAGACCACCAAATGGTACATATGGCAATTTGACCTAAGAAAAACTTTACCCAAGATTGTGAAGCTAAATACTGAAACCTGCATAGGATGGACATAGATGCAAAGGGCCTTGATAATCCAAGTTGGAAGTAAAGTCACTTAGATCTTATGAACCTTCCTTTGGATCAGAGAGCTGTTCACCACCACCCAGCAAATAGCTTCTTCCTTGTCCAGTTCATTCCGAGACAATGTGAGTGATGTTGGACCTGAGAAAGAATATCAGCCAAAGCTGGTCTGATCCTAGCAATGCTCAGTTTAAGAAATCCTGCAAATTTATCCCCGCATAAATAAATCCATTACCTTTAAGATAAAATGAGCTTTGTATCATGAGTTTACATCCTATGTCTGCAAGCTATAAAGTCAAGACTGAAACATTGGATGGGCTAACATAAAAGATCTCTCAACCAGCCTGCTAGCCTGGGCCCTGTTGTATCTACCATGTGATCCCTAAGGCAATAGCAATGCCTTCAGGAAAAAATGCAGAGGGATATTGTGTGCAAAGAAGAAACAAGCATGGGCCAATGGAGAATCACAGCCTAAGGGTGGAATAGGTTCAGAAGGAATGGACAAACATCATAGTGGTAGTAGGATCATATCTAAGGGAAGCACAGACCAGACTCACGTATATGGTCACTCTTCAAACTTTTAAACTTATCACCTACCGAAATGAACCAACACCCTGGTGTGGAGTCCAAGACAGGTATCACATGGTCCACTTCTGATCTTGGGGAAATCCTGGGCACTGAGGAAAAGCTGTCTTTGCTGCCAGCCTTCTTTTAGTACTAGAAACTTCTCCTTCACTTCTGCTCAACCTTTGCACAGGCATCTTCCCTCTCTCTCCCCAGCATCCAAACCCTTTCCTGCTTACGGATTCTCATCAGGCCAAACACTATTCCAGAAATGGAGCATTTTCAAGAGCTAAATGACTAATAATAGTAAAAAGGTTGTTTAAGTAAAACTGATTTTTTTTTAAAAAGTGACTAGGTTTGTCCCTAAAGGGAAGAATATGAGTGATGACTGTTCTTTGGGAGAGAAGCATTACATACAGGAATGTATAAGGAAAAAGCATGCAATTTTCCACCTATCTGCTTTGCCTGATAATAAAGCCCATCCACTATGGGGAAAATTTTACTATTTTATCAAAGAAAAATGCATAGTGGCTTCATAGATAATATTGTTTCATTATTATTATGAAACTAGGGCTGGAGCTCTAGTTGCTTGCCTGGCATGTGCAAGGACCCAGGTTCAAATCCCAACACCACATACAAAACTAAGTGTCAGAGAAACAAAAACTAGATGAAAAAATAAATAAAATTGATCCTCTCTTTCTCTCTCTCACTCTCCCTCTACCTTAAAAAAACAAAACTAATAAAAAACAATTAAAATTCTCCTCCTAGTTTCCTGAATGAAGTATACTTTAAAATATAATACTTTCTAGGACACAAAGTAGCTATAACAAAAACTTAAAATTAATATAAATTGGTAAGAGTAGTACAAATCTTTTGGACCTGAAGAGAGAGCGGGAGGGAGGGAGAGTGTATGTGTGTGTGTGTGGTTTGTTTTGTTTTAATAAAATCTGATGAAACAACCAAATCTATAAATGCCAAATTATATTGTTCTCATCACAATCCCTAGATTTGTGCTTTAGTATAAAAAATCATATTCTCTGATTTTTTCTTGGAACTAGATAGTTCCCCATGGAAAAGAAGAACAAGTACAGGTATGCAGTGGCGTTTAGGACTGACTTATATCTCAGCATCAATACAGGACTGCAGTGAGATGCTTCTGTGATGCTCTAGCTAACAAACCAATAATGAAATTGCCTCAGAGAAGTAGAGGAGAAAATGCTTAGAATGTAATTTTTTAGCAGAATATGAGGAGTGAAAAAAACACAGCAAACCAATGTGGGTGATACAGTTTCAAAGATGAAGAATCAGTCTGTTCAAAAGGATGCTAAGACTCTGACAGGCAAACCAATCTCTGATTTTCCAGAAAAATATAAGTTCTTTGATTCTGAATGTACTCTCCACAGCTGTACAGATTATGAATTTGGCTCTGTAGTTGCACAGACCAGGCTCTGATCCTCAAAAGCTTTATGAAATGCCAAGTCACCTGACTTACTTAAGCTTCTGGCTTCTCTTCTAGAAACTTAGAGAATAACTCCCTTTCCCCCCACCACTGAGGGTTGATGTGAGGTTTACATGGTACACTCCACTTGAAGCACTGAGGACAGGCCTGGAACATGGTGAGTATTCGACATTAGTATCACTAACTATTAATGTCATTAGATACTTTTATAAACTCCAGGAGGAAGCATTTATGTAAATAAATAACCTGGGAATAGTTTTTGATAGTAGAAGGTACTTAATAAGAAAATTTCTCTTTAACTTAAACATAAACATAAAGCAAACAAAAAAATAAATCATACTAGGAGTTTGGGAGGGAATAATGGCTAGTCAATGGAGACAAAGTTTGTTAAACAAGATGAAATGAATTCTAGAGATATTATGTTCAATATTTTACCTATAACCAACAATACTGTATTGTACACTTGGAAATTTAAAAGGGTAGATCTGATAAGTGTTCTGCCAAAATAACGCATTTTAATAAATTATCTTAGCTAACCCATCAACATATATTGAACACTAATAAATTGTGTACTGAGATGTTGAAAAAAAAAGAAAGAAAGAAAGCATATATTTTTGAAAGGGCTATTGTGACAACCTAACAAATATGGCAGGTTGAATGCGTAGCAAAGCTCCAGTTGACAAAGGACAAGAAACGGCTCAGCTCCCAAGCACAATGAATGCATGTGCCTTCAACGGGGAGACGTGAGAACCCGCAAGCAGTGCCGGGAATCAAGGAGCCTCTGAACATCTGTCAGCTGTAATTACCAATATGATCTTGAATATACTTATTTTCTCTTCCCTTCCCTTTCATTCAGGTTAGGAGAGGATGGACGAAGAAAAACAGGGTATCAAGCATGAAAACCAGGAAGGGTTCTTAGAAACGTCCCCAGACCTGTTCAATACTAACAACCCTGATTACTTTGTTCTATCCATTAAACAACTATGTAGCGAGACTACTGAGTTAAGTAGAGAAATACAGAGATAAACGGCATACGGCTCTTGCTGTCAAGGAAAGCGGGAATCAGTTAAGAAATTCACAGTGTGATGCTAGCAGCCCTACACATTTGAGAAGTTACAGTACAAGTAGAACGGTAGGGAAGGACAGCAGAAGAGATGGTCCCCTTAGATGAGGGGGATAAGAAACACTTGGGAGATCACCTGATAGAGAGTGACCAAAGAGGAGTTCTTCCAAATGCAGGGAACATAATTAGCCAAAAGCATAGAACAAACAAGTGACATGTCAAATCTAAGAATGAGAAAATAGCTTCTTATCATCTAACAGAAATTTTGCGTTCGTTGACAAATATCTCCTCACCCAGTCCACTCCTGTCTCTGGTAACCACCATATTACTCTCTGTTCCTATGAGTTTGATGTTTTTACACTGCATATATAAGTGAGAATATGCTGAGAGTAGACTTTAAGTGTTGTATACACACACACACACACACACACACACACTCAATATGTAAGGTAATGCATGTGTTAAGTGGCTTCATCTAGCCATTCCACAATGTATGTTATACCTATGTAAGTTTATATAAATATATCAAAATGTCATGTTGTGCACCATAGTGTATCTACAATAATTTTTTTTACTGATCAAATAGAAATAAAGAGATTTAGAAAAAGGAAGGAAGGGGGCTGAAGCAGTTGCTCAGCGGTTACAGCACTTTCCTGGCATGCATGAAGACATAGGTCAAACCCCCGCACCACATACACAACCGAGTGTTGCAGCAACGAAAGCCACATGAAAAACTAAATAAAATTGATTCTCTTTCTTTCTCTCATTGTCCTTTTCTCTTTAAGAAAAAAGGAAGAAAGGGGGGAAAGGAGGTAGAATGGAAGAAAAGAAAGAAAGAAAAGTTCCTTTCCTTTCTTCTTCACTAGTGAGAATAAATAGAAGAACTTGGCAGAGGTTGCTGTGACTTGCAGGAGTTAGGCCAGGACCAAATTGTGAAGGTCCTGCTAAAAACTTTATGTAATCTTAACCTTAAAGAAAACAGGCAACCGCTAAACTTTGCTTTGCTCTGTTTTCAAGTAGATCATTCCAACTCCAGAAGAATCACTGATTGGATGCTGAAGGGGGGTTAGTTGAGAAAGATGTTGAGCGAAGACACACTAAATAATTGCAATATTTCATTTGCAAAGAGACTAGACCAAGCAGTTGCAGAGAAAAAGTCACATCTCAGGAAGAACAGATTAAGAGATAGGTGGGTGTAACTTGATGAATTTTTTGGTTAAATAGAAATATGCGGATGGGCACAGTGTTGCGTTCCTGTAATCCCAGCTACTTGGGAGACTGAGGCAGGAGGATTATAAGTTTGAGGCCAGACTGTGCAAGATCCTATATCAAAATGAAAATAAAAAGGGTTGGTGGGGGCTGGAGCAGTGGCTTAGCGCTTAAAGTGCCTGCCTGCCATGCAAGAGGATCTGGGTTCAAACCACAGGAACATATACTAAGTGTAAAGGAATGAAGGTCAGATGAAGAAATAAAAAAAAGTTGATTTTCTCTCCCTCTATCCTTCTCTCTCTCCCCCCCCCTCATATTTAGGTTAAATAAAAAATAGTCTGGTGGTGTACTTAGAGTGTTTGCCTAGCATGCACAAGGTCCTGGGTTTGAACCTCAACACTGCACACACACACAAAAAGGAAAGATACATGAATGATTGATAATTAGTAAGTTTGCTCACACCTGTAACAAACACAGTAATAAGAAGACAGCTGGAAAATAAAATGAAATCTCATAAGGACATTGGAGATTGAAGATTATGCTATTCATTCTGATGATGTCATCCAAAAGGAAAATGGTAACATGTGTCTTGAAGGGCCTAGAGAAACACTAGAAGTAGCAATTTCGATTCTGTAGTATGAGTGAATAACATTGTGCAGGTACAGCAAGTCAACTGGTGAAGCCCTTACAAGAAGCTAGATGTCTTCCATGGTGAAGAGATCCTCCAAAATGAAAAAGAAGAGCAACCTGCTTAGCATACCTACTCCCTGATGTAACTAAGAATCATGGCCTTCCTCCTTCTGTCTTATTGCTTTATATCTTAAAAGTTTTCATTTCTGAAACAAGTAAATAGAAATATAAACTTGACAGATCTTGAGCCTTACTGAACAAATAACATCAATGTACAAAAAAAACCTTATACCCAGAAAACCCTCAACTGTTAATTAAAGTATTTTATTTCTAAAGGTTGCCTAAAGCTCCTTTTCTGTGAACATACCTGAGAGATAACAGACATGGTGGGACTAGTGCATAAACATGAGTACAAAATAAAAACCCCACCACTTCTAATTAATTCAGTTCCAAAAAGTAAAAGCATCCTGAGTTGGGCACTGCAACACACACTTGCTATCCCAGGAGGCTGAAAAAGGAGGATTGCAAATTCAAGGCCAGCCTCAACAATTTAGGGAGGCCCTAAGCAACTTAGTGAGACACTGTCTCAAAATAAAGAATACAAAAAGGGTTGGTGATATGCCTCAGTGTTTAAGTACCCCTAGGTTCATTCTCCAGTACCAGGAAAAAAAATAAAAAAGAGAAAGAAAAAGAAAGAAAGAAGGAAAACCAGGAAGAGAAAAAAAACATTGTGAAACTTTTTTTCTAATAATACTTTTTCTATAATATTGCATTGAAAACAACAAATACTTTTCCCAACTGAAAATTATTTTTCATATCAAGAAAGACCAATGTGAATTCCAAAGGAACTTCTCTCTAGTTCAATGACATCATTTCCACAACTATATGTGTTGTTTTCTCATTGTTTTAGAAATTCTGAGCATCCTAAAGATTCTTAACATGATTAAGCACATACATTTTAAAGCTTGTGTGTCTTTTAAGAACATCCAAAAATAGAAGGAAAGACAAGGGTCATTTCTTCAAACCTGAGCAGAGACAGATCCTGGATCTAATATCAATAGTGTGGATTTGGAATAGGACCTGTGTGAGGAAATAAATGACCATTGGATGGTAAAAATGGAGCAAATAGGTTGCCATGATTTCACCTATGTCCTTTATGTCTTCAGGCCTTACTTTCACAGTGCTTCATCTAATCTATCTTCTATGAACTATCTCCAACTAGAGCTGTCTCTAGATATTTGTATGTCTCTTTTAACAAAAGAGTAGTGGAATACCCTTTAATTTCAACCAACCTGTATATTTTATTGATTGATCTATTATTGTTCAACATAAATAATATCACAGCTGCTTTAAAATGTTGTAATATCCAGAATCTATACTCATTTGATATTATTTTGTTAAAAAACTTGTATGTTCAAAAATAAAAAAATTATTTTTGTTAAAATTTTTGTTAAAAAACTTGTACGTTCAAAAATAAAAAAATTAAAAAAAAATTTAAAAAATGTTGTATCTATTTCAACAAAGTGTGAATACTTCAAGCCAAACAAAAATTTTAAACAAGCTGATGCCTAAACAATGTTGTTTATCAGTGAATAATTAATCAACAATACAGTCTTGCTCCAGTTAACTTATTTTTAGCAGTTTTATGATTAGCTGTGTTGAATGCCTGTCGCATAATATTAACTACCATTGGTTAAGGGCACACTAGATGACTTGCATTGTAATTAGCATTTTAGATAGAACCTTGCATTTCATTTAACACCTTCCCACCCCACACATACAAACACAGTAACTTTAGCCTATGGAAATTTGGAAGTTCAGTTAGAGTTTGTCCAAGATCATCACTTGTAAGTAAAAAAATTACTTCTGTGGAATAACTAAGATATTTCATCTTTTAAATATTTTAATAATCAATTTTACATAAATGCATGCTCATCAAAGCATACAAATGTTATAGAAATTTATTAAATCAAAATTTGTATCATGATCACCCCCTACTCCGTTATAATCTCAACCTTCTCTCTACAGATGAAACCTGTCAAAATTTTGGTATATTATTTATAAATATTGTCATCATTTTTTCAATTACAAATATTTTACATACATGCTGTTGTACTTTATGAATTTCATTACATATCTTACAGTTAACAATATAGCTTAGATATGCATCTCTGCTAGTATATTAAGATATATATCATCTTTATTTTAAAATAGAATATAGAATTCTATAATATGAAAACACCATACTTACACTGTTTATATAACTTTTGTGTGAAAGAGCTTTAATTCCTACATTGTTTTAAAGACAGGTCACACAGCTATTTTTAGATTTAATCCCATTAGTTCCTCTGCTCACTGTTGCTTCAAATATCCCTGTTGTATAAATTTTCATTTTTCTGTGTGTTTTGGTTTGTGTGCTTCTTTCATAAAGGATAAACTACCTGAATTATCCAGGCTGAAAACTGTCTCTTTTGGCCACAGACTTATACTTGGTGAAAGTACTCATTCTTTCTTTAATTCATTTTATTCTATTTCTATCCATAAATTCTAGAATTTTCTGTATCTCAGGTATTCTGACATTTTATATGGTGAGTTACATGTGCCATATTAATTACTTTCTTAACTCTTTAGATGAAAGCAAGCAGAAAATTCTACATATATTAGTTGTGTTTTCCTAAAATTCTCCTCAAAAGACTGAAAACTCTTTGAGGGATGTTTTCTATAATATGTCATTATGTACCTTGGTGGAATGAGTAAGCATTCAACAAGTTCACTACATGGTTTATATTCTTACCTACATCATTTTCATTAATGAAAGTTCAATCAAGGCACAATCAATATTTGGGGGGAACATGTGGCCCTCAGAGATTTCTTTCTTTTGGATTCAGACTGAACTTCATTGACAATACCCAGAATGCCTCTATTATACATGATAAACCAGAAGAAATGGATTAGTGTTTTGCTATATTGCTTCCTCTACGTCACAACCATAATGTGATATCTGCTCAAGCCTGTTAAGATGGCTAATATCAAGCATCAAATGATAATAAATGTGGGTGAAGATGTGGAGAAAAGGGAAGCCTTGTGTAATGTTAGTGAAACTTTAATGGTTAATAGTCACAGAAAACGAGGATTCCTCAAAAAACTACAAATAGAGCTACTACTTAATCCAGAAATCCCAGTTTTGGTGCATATCCAAAGTAAATGAAATTGGTATCTTAAAGAGGTAGATGCATTCCCATGTCCATGGCAACATTTGTATTGTATTGCTAGACCTGAGTGTCTATAAATGATAGAACGGATGGAGAAAACTCACACACACACACACACACACACACACACACACACAGATGGATTATTATTCAAATTTTAAGAGAGAGAGGAGCAGTGAGAGAGAGAGACAGAAAGGGAAAATCGATTTTATTTAGCTTCCCATGTGGCCTTAGTTGCTCCAACACTTTGTTGTGTATGTGGTTCTGGGGTTCAAACTCGCATCCTTGCGGTTGCCGGGCAAGCACCATGACCACTGAGCCACTGCTTCAGCCCCTATTATTCAAATTTAAGAAAGAAGAAAACCCATAAAGGAAACATTGTCCTTTGCAACAACATAGATGAACCTCTAGGACATCATGCTAAGTGAAATTGGCACACACAGAAAGACAACTGCTGCATGGCCTCACTTGTAGGTGGAACCCGAAGAAGTGGAACTCAAAAAGGAGACTCGTACTTTCAGGGCCCAATGATATGGGAAATGGGAAGATTCTGGTCAAAGCAAACAAACTTCCAATTATAAGATGAATAAATTCTGAAGTTCTGATGTGCAGCATGATAATAAGAATATATTGTATATTTACAAGCTGCTAAGAAAGGAAATCTTCAGAGTTCTCACCAGAGGGAAAAAATGCTAATTATGTGAGGTCCTGCACATGTCAATTAACTTAATGATGGGAATTATTTAATAATGTAAATATACATCAAACCAACACATTATGTGCCTTAAATATATACAATTTTATTAGTCAATTTGACCTCAATAAAGCTGAAAATAAATTAATTGATTAAAAATTTTAAAAAAACAAACAAAAACCCAGGTGACAATAAAACAACATAATTTCCTTCTTCAACAAAGCAGTGCTCCAGGAGCAGCAGCACTTTATTAATGGTGGCAAAGTAGGAAAGGAAGGAATTTTATGCCTTTTTCTTTACCCAGTGGGTACTGGGACGCTATATTGCAAAGAACTAAGAAAATAGGCTTTGCACCAGAGATCACAAGTCTAAATCCAAATTCTGATACATCCTCATTAATGATATATTAAAGCCCCAATTTTACCAATTGTATAATGGAGATGGCGCCCAACTCGTTGGGTTTTTGTGAAGACAAAATAAAAATTTTTCTATGTAGCACATATCACAGTATCAAATGCATGCCTATATATTTATTCTTCTTGCCTGCCTTCCAAACTGGAAACTGTGTGTGTGTGTGTGTGTGTGTGTGTGTGTGTGTGTATGTGTATTCTGGGTTAAAATTAGAGAATATGATACATATTTAATTCTTTTATTTTTTTATATACTGTCACAAATATATGGGATCTATACACATATATATATAATATGTATGTATAGTATATAATATAGTATATATAGTATGTATATATATATAGTATAAATACAGGGTCATTTACAGTTTGAACTCAATTTATGAAAGCTATTATGCTGAGTTAGGTTATAAAAGTCTGAAGGAAAGGAAAACAAGACTTTAAGATGTTACACAACTATCCTATTCCTGTCATCTCATTTAAGATATTAAATGCGCTCAAATGATCCAAATAAATCAAAATGAAAATCAGTACAATGGTAAAAACTCTGTGGCCATTGTTAGAGGTAGGTGATGGTGGGTCACCTAGGTGATTAGGTCAAAATTTAGTACAGGCAGATGTGGGCCATAATTTAACACATCTTTAAGAGAAGACACTCTGGTCTGCCTATACATTCCATGCCCTCTTCAAAAGTTATAAATATGATATATTTCTATCGTTTTGAAAAATCCTCAAATGACTAAGAATGTTAGGTATGTTCCACTACAATGAACTCATCATGCCGTGGAGGGTGGCTCATTTCTAACATAGGATACCAACTCCTCCATCAGAATATTGCATTGATGTTGATTCCAACCATGAGTAATTTAGCTTCTCTCAAGTTTGTATAACCATAATAAATGGCTTTTCCTTCCATTTCTTAATCTGTGGTTACTCTTATGAAAATTATTTTGAAACTGTTTTTGTTGTTTAATACTGGGGAAAAGATGTTTTGTGAAGAGCCATGAATTGATGCTACTGAGAAATAAAATTTTCATTCTGTGAAAAAACTGCGCCTCTCTCATGTTTACTTGATAAACACACACACACATACCCATACCTTTTAACATACAGTCACATTAATATTGGTGAGAAAGTAAGAATTATTAGTCTATATGGCCTATTAAGACATTCTCTCAAAACATAATTTTAGATTATTCAGGTTTGCATAGCAAAATTTGTTTCTTTTGTAAATAAATGTTTAATGTTCCATTAATGGGGATAAAATAACCCAGATAAAACAGTTAATATTTTATATTACTTTCTTTTAAAATTTATAAGGAATGTCTCATGTGAGGGCCCTGGGTACACAGTTATAATAATGAATCAAATGCTTAAAATAACATATTAGAAGACTATTTCTTTATTAAAATGAAGCCACCACAGCATCATTTTTTCATTATCCATAAAATTTTCAGTAAATCCAGTTGTCTTTAAGCAGAAGAAAAAAGTCTTATATGTAAGGGATGGCTTCTATCTGAATCAGAGGTCAAGATGAGTGACTGTCCATTACAAGGCTTATTATATGAACGATAATGGACATGTTTATAACCTTTTAAAGTCCAACAAGTTATAGATCCATCTAAAATGGATCAAATGAGGAAAGGTAAACTCAACTTCTATGATTTTGGTATGCCTTGTCACTCAAAGATTCATGTGCTGGAACCCTATTCCCCAATATATTTGGAGATGGTGAAATTCTGAAGAGGTAGGGCCTGGTAGGGGATATAACTACGCTCAGAGTCAATTAATACACACCTTATGGAAGTGGAATAGGTTTCACAGGCTAGATTAGTTACTGTAAATGGGGTCTGTAAAATGAGACCACCCATATGTTTGGCCTTCTCTGCATGGGCTTTTTGCCTCTAAGTTCTCCTGCCATGAAATGCCATCCACCATGTTAGAATGCTGTATTAGGTGCCCATAGGTGTGGTCCCTGAAGTTTGGACCTTTCATACTCCAAAATCATAAGCCAGATAAACCTCTTTCTCTTATAAACACCTAGACTTAGATATTTTTTATATAACATGAACAAACCAAACCATCTTCCAACCCTATTTTCAGCAACCTATGTGTACATGTGTTTTCATACAAGACTGGAGTATATGAGGACATACTGAGTTAGCAATGATCACACTTCTCCAATAGGGGCTCAAATTCCTGAGTAAATAATGACTTTGATATTTTTGATACAAGATACCTATAAAATACCCTCTATTATCAAGAGGTTGATTTGGAAACCCTTCAATGTATAAAGGAAGAAATCATTATGTAAATGAAGTGGTGCAGACAAGTTGCAAGGAAATATCAGTCCTGAGATGGTTTGATATTGGATTCATTCAAAAATTCTGCTAGTGCCTGTTTTTCATCCAGCTATAGCACACAGACTCTGCTCAAAGTTTCCCAAGTGCCGGGTAGACAACAAGTCAATCAACCCAGAAATGCAAAAATGAGCAAAGATTCTGGAAATGCAGTCCCTTCACATTCCTATAAAAGTCCTGTGAACTGGGATTCTTCAACTATGTGAATAGCAGCAAATCCATGGACCCCCCTTCATTAATTCAGCAAAGGTTAATGGTGCTGAAGTTTGAATATTTTATACAAACTTTAATACAAACTCCAATATTAAATTATTAGTTTTGAATCATGCTTTGATTAGATTAAAAAGTGTGAAAATACATCCAACTTTGAGCACCAGGTCCCACAATGGACTTTTTTTTGAGAAAGTTGGTCTAGTAACATGAGTTAAATCCAGATAAGATGTAAAGCTTTACAATCTAATACTTTTTTTAGAGTTATAATGGGAAGGGGAAGGGAGGGATAAAGGAGGGTAATTGGGGGGGCACTCCTGGGGATAAATGCAATATCCAGAATATATACACATTTTATACACATTTTATATTATTTTGTTAAAATCCTGTAAGGTTGCTCATAAATAAAAAAAATTTAATTAGCAAAAAAAAA
>PVKS010004230.1:0-72432 GCA_004027875.1 Aplodontia rufa | reverse complement strand
TGAGGATGCTGGTTCAAACCCCAGAACCACGTACACAACAAAGTGTCGGAGCAACAAAAGCCACATGAAAAACTAAATAAAATTGATTCTCTCTCTCTCTCTCTCTCTCTCTCTCTCTCTGTCCCTCTCTCTTAAAAAACAAAACAAAGCAAAACAAACAAACAAAAAAACTAACATGCTTTTTTCTAATGCCCAGTCCAGAAAGAGTACTAGCACTGGATAATTATGTCTGCCATCTCTGGATACCTTACCCAATTACTTCCAGATATGAATCACAAGCAATTGGTCTCCATGAGTCTGGGCAAGATTCTGGTCTTTCGCCAGCCCTTTCCCCTCTTCCCAGTTTCTTAAAGCATGGCATGTAGAATCTCATATTTAAGAGCCAGGTGCTAAGGGAAAAACGCATTTAGGTGGAGAGATGTCATAACCAAGCTAAAGACGGCCTCAGGATTTGGGTTCTGTGATTTTAAGGAGAGCAAATCATATAGAAAACTCAGTGGTGCCAGAAGTCCAAGAAAGGAAGGGAAGGAAAGAAAGGAGAAAGAAACCAGGTGAGGGAGCAGGCAAGCTCCTTTGTTACAAAGGGAATTAAGTAAACAGTTCCACTAAATCAAAGAAGGAGTTTTCCCCAAGTTTCTGTTATAGGAGGAGACAGAGCATAAAGAAAATGGGACCAAAAGAGCCCCAAGACAACTGCAAATGCTGTATGAGAGAAGTCACAATAAAGCGGTTGGAGGAAGATTAGTTAGTAGTCAGACCTAGAAGATTCCAATCCCCCTCCTTTAATTGCTTTAAAATAGGGGATTTAAAAGAAGGATAGACAGTTAGGGTAGACTTCCCACCTCTAGTGTGTCCTTCTACACACCTCCTCTTTCAGAAAGGCAATTTAATTACCCTTTCCAAAACAGCTGGGTAATACTCCAGCTGCCACTAGAGGGCATAGGTAGGACACCTGTCCACTGTCTGCTCAAATGGCTGAAAGCTGGACAAAACTGAGTTGCTAAGGATCCCAGGACCCTTTCAATAAAGGTCTTGGACCTGGAACTTTTGTGGTAACTGCTGACTGATTCAGCTCCTGCGAGCTGCCTCTTCTGGGATCAGCAGAGACCAGTAAGCAAACACTGTTGCTCAAAGAAGTGTACTAGAAGCCCTGGCCAACTGAAGAAGGCTTAGTGAGCCCTATGTTCCTGATAGAGGGTGTGCTTAAAGATAAAACACTTGTATTTGTTTGTTTATTTGCAAAGTCATCTAGATCAATTCAGCATTCATTTTGGCTGCTCTTGCCTTTGGTCACATAATTCTGGTCACATAAGACATTTTCATGTGCTCTCTTTCTTCCAACCATAGCACATTTGTGTGGGCTACTTTCCTATCTTGCTTCTACCCATTCCTTTTAGCTTACACTAACTCTTAATCTTCTGGCTCAGCCTAAACCTCATTTCCATAGGAATCACCCATCCTCTTGTACATCCTCCTGGAGTATCCTATCCTGTTCCTTCACAAATGGAATATTTACATGGGAACACACAGACACACACACACACTCACACACATTCTTTCCCCAGGCCCTGCACTACCATCTCCATGGCAGATTCATCTAATGTCTTGTTTCCAGGTTGTTTGTATGTTTTTATTTCACTATATATTATGAAATGACATATATGAAGTAGGTACTCTACAGTTGGATGAATAAATATGCTTGAGCAGAGTGCCAACTCACACACAATATCACTTTGCACATAAACTTGACCTATAAGCAGATAATTAGCTCACTTTCTGGCATAGATAAATGTACTTAGATTGTCATCCTTCATGGGGGTTTATGCACTTCTGTAAACACACAGAGTAAGACAAGAGAAAAAGTGACATTTTTTCTAGGAAAACATGAATGGCTGCTATAGGCCACAATAACTAACCAGGAATGTCACCTTAAAAATTCCCAAATAAATAAATTTTCCTTTAATTTGAGGTAAGAGCAAATAAAAGCAAAAATTCCTAGATCAACATAGAACTGTATTTTGACAAATGTTAGAAAAGCTTAGTGAAATAATGAGTGTGATCTTGAGTTACAAGAAAATCAACATCACCCTCTGGATTTTCTTCCTCAAATTTCCAGAAATTTGATCCTATGATGGTAATGAAAGAAATACAGATGGGATTCCTTCTACAGAGCCTGCTAAACTTGCTAGGGGCATTCTTGTTTCAATGCTCAAGTGGACACTTGTATTGGCAAATAATAATTGCTTTTAAATAGGCAGTTAGGCATATGTTAGTTTATTTATTTACGCAAATGTCCATTTACTTGGGAATTGTAGTAAAATTTTAAAAATGTAAAGTAATAGAACCAATTTTATGGTTATGTTTGCAAAGGCTTAAAATGGAGCTATAAAGTGTCCGTTAACAGCATAAATTCAAATGATATTAAAATGTGAGGGTTGAAGGAATTTTGGTCTTTACTCTAGATTTGACAATGTATAAATAAACAAAATTTGACTGTGACATGTCTGCTTTGTGGTCATGTGGTGAAAACCCATGTCTGCTGGAATCACAGATCATTTAAAGCACAAAGGGGTCTTTGAAATTATTTTATACGTTGAAATCTGAGTCCCGTAGTGCTGAAGCAACATGTGTAAGGCTACTGGATGAACAGGGACAGACTTAAACATTGTGGTGATGCCTGTGTGAAAGGTAGTCAACCTCATGCATTAGACCCAGCAAAGGTGTAGTAACATATAACCTAGGGCAATCATAGATATGTAGACTGGGGAGGGGGAAGGGGGAGGAGAGGGAGGGAGAATAGGGAGGAATCTAGGAGGTAATCTGTTTTAAGAATATATACATAACATATTGTTACTTTATATGCATTTATGATTGTACAATACCTCAACTATGTAATAAAAATTTTTTAAAAATTGTGGGGTGTTTTCTGAGCCTCCAGACAACTCCTCATGTTTCTAGATTTTCCTTTATTGAAAATCAGTGCTTAATTTCTACCAAAGCTCTGGTAATTAGTGTGTCACATTAAAATAAGAAGCTGGCACAACTTTGAAAAGAGTCCCTTACAGGTGTGAAAGGAAGAGACAGTAGAAATTTGGCCTCACTTATCAACTCTGAAACGAAAATACTCACACTTAACTCAGTGCATTGTGAGTACAGCTAAGGAGCCCCTGGGGACTCCCAAATTTGGGGACACAAATTTGTGCTCAGACCTTCCCTGACCAAAGCAAGAGGGAAGTACCAAATTGCGGATTGTTACAGGTTCTCAGCAAAGCAAATGACAGATAACTCAAAGGGAATTTTTCTCCAGTCTCTGAAAGGGAAGGGTTTTTTTTTTACATTTGCTTTCAAACTTCCCTTAGAACCTACTTTTAGAAGATTTATTTTAAGAAGGAAAAGTTAAAAGAAAAATTATGTCAAATGTTCTTTCATCCTGAAAAAAATAAATAAATTCATCAAAAAGAATTTAAGTAACTACGATTTTAATTCTTTTCCAAAATGGCTTCAAGGAAGTCATTTTAATCATTTCAAATCCATCTGTAATTCAGTGCTCTCCACATATCCTATGTCACTACATTTTACCTTCTTAAGGACACAGGTTTTAGTATTTTGGCTCCTCTTTTCTGCAATAAACCTTGGAAGTTAGTGAGTCTCAACAGGGAATTCTAAAGCACACCAGGGCAGCGTGAGCTATAATACATACTGAGGATCATGTTGGAATTGGCAATAGGGGTGGCACAGTTTTAAATAGCATATTCCAAATGCACCACTAATTTCCTTTTGATCAAAACGTTTATGTCATGGTTCTATATAATGTTAAAGGAAGGTATGAGATTTATGTGTATATTCTCAAACTGGAGGTTGATTTTGAATAGTCAAGAAATGCATTTATATTTTTTGTAATTTTTATGTTTCAAGTTATGAAACATAGAAAGAAACTTCCATATGCCCTTTATGTAGATAACCAACTGACTTCATTTGATCACATTACTTTACTGCTGTTTCATGTAGGCATGTGTGTAAGTATGTATGTATTTTTCTGAGCCATTTTGAGGGTAAATTTGAGCTATCATACTCACTTGCCCTTACAGAGGTCCTGAAGTAGTTCAGAAGAAAAGTTACATTCTCATATACATCTGTAAGATGATTATCAAAATCAGAAATTTATCCTTAGTATGTTACTATAATTTAATCTATAGTTGGTATTCAAATTCCATCTGTTATTCAAATAATATCCTTTATTCTTAGTAATTTTTCTGACCCAGGATCCCATCCAGAAGCATGCCTGGTTGTTTAGTTGCCACGACCCCTCAGAAGCCTTTTCTTTTCTATTTCTTGGCCTTTACATTTTTGAAAAGCATAGGCTGGATAAGTTCTAAAATGTACCCTGTTTGGGTTGCACAGATGTCAATCACAAATCATTTTGTAAAAACGTCCTAGAACTTTAGGTTGACAAAGATGTCAGCAGGGAACTTGTATTCCTTGATTTGAGAGTCGAGGAAGCAATGCTTTTAGTAGTTGCAGAGAGAATATTATAGTTATTATTCTAAATCATATTCTCACAAGTCATTTAGACTACTTAATGTGATTTTACAGCTAATTAATTTGCATTATATACAATAGTTTTAGTATTAATGATAATAAACTCATTAAATCATGTCATTTTGTGGCCTCCTTCAATTCAATTTGATTAAATGAGGCTAATGTTTTAAAAAGTCTATTTTCTGGATTCACTGAACTGATATATCAGTCTGAGGCTGACATTTCCATCATGTATCACTTAAGAGTGAAAACTACATCATTAGGAGATTTCATCGTTGTGCAGACATCACAGTGTGTTTAGACAAACCTAGATGGCATAGGTCAATCACTTGATGCAGCTTCTTGGTGCAGTCAAGAGACAGGCAAACCTGAGATGAATGAAACCACTGCCAATATACCATGATACGCTGCTTTACCATGAACTATTTTTAATAAGTAGGAGGAATTCACTCTAAAATTGAATAAAATGTTAGTATAGTAAATACATAAACCAAAAATAAAGTCATTTATTTTCACTATCAACTGTGTACTGTATATTATGGTGCATATTTGTATGTGTGTGTGCGTGTGTGTGTGTGTGTGTGTGTATGAGTGCATGCACATGCAAGCGTTGCTACTGACCAAACCCAGGGCCCTGCACCATTATGTTTTTGTGTCTGGAAGTGCAGTAAGTTTCCTAAACCAGCATGGCCACAAGAACATGAGTAATGCATTGCCTATAACATTAGAGGGGCTACAGCATCACTAGGTGGTAGAAATTCTTCAGTTCCACTGTATTTGTGTGAAACAACCACTGTACATGCAGTCCGCTGTTTACCAAAGCATCAGCATATTGGCATGTGACTGTACTCCATTTTAACTCAAAGATTTTAAAAATAATATTCTCATAGTGTTTATCATTTCCATCATACATCAGCACATATTGTGAGCAAACTCATCTCTACAACTCTCTTGAGGGGTAGACACCAATAATCTAGTAATAGAGTGGAGGGAAGCAAGGTCCACTGCCTAAGAACGCTCCTTAGAATCGCACATCCAGGGAAGCAGCATTCACGTTTTGTCATGGCTTTTCTGCTCTTTTGGCTTAAAATTACAAGGTTGTTTGGCATTTACGATTGCCATTTAACAAGAGCATGCATTACAGTGATGAAGCTCCTTGAATGGACAGAAATCAAGGATGGACACTTGACCAAGGAGCAGTATTTTCAACCAATGGTATGGAATTTTAAGTCCAAATACAATCTAAATTATCATTCCCCCAAAGGAGCTAACAATCAGATCATAATACATCAGGTGCTTAGACATACAGATACTTGCTGTATATCCAGCAGTGACTTCATAGTCAAATGACAATTTATTGCAGTCATAATCTCTCGAATCAAAATTTTTTCATTCCAAATTAGAGATATTAGCAATTTTGTCTAAGCACTACTTTAGGAATTAGAAAAAAAATGCATGTGAAGTGTTTCTTCTCAATAAATGGTAGCTGTAATAATACTTCTTTTTAGCTTTATTCATCAAGATGGCTATATTTATTCATGCATTTCATTTCTTGTGAAAGATTTTCATAATTTAAATTCAGGTATTAAAGATTGCACATTTTAGGTAGTGAGGCACATTGTTAAAAAAGTGCAGGCCTTGGATTCAGGCTGCAGATTACACGCTGGCTCAAAGAAAATGCCCTTGTCAATGAGAACCATCTAAAGGGTGAATTTTCAAGTCATTCTGGCAACCAAAGAACTGTTATCTTTTTTTAAAATATTATGCTCCAAACACAATATAATTTTTATTAACAATCCTAGTTTTAGAATGCAAAATTGTAACTTAGCATATAGCTTTTGGGCTGTGTTGCTGTTGTTTTAATAACACAGGAAGAAAACATATCATCCAATGTCCCCATCAGGGTTGTGCCACTGAAGCCATGACATTTCTGATCTATGCTTTACAGAGCATTCCATTAGAGTTTCAGAGAAACCCTTCCTTTCTATTATGTCAACAACACCTTGCTGGCCTGGAGCCATCACCAGCTCTTAGGGCATTGAACCATGGAGCAATATCTCTGTAACCAGGCCAAATAGGCCATGACCTGACAGGCTGTAAAGGAGCCATTATCTCCTATTAACTCTGAAATCTGCACTTTGCATATTTTTAAACAACTATCCAGTTGTACTACAGAGGTATATCTGCCAGATGAATAATCAGATTTTTAGGAGACTATAAAGAGGACCAAAATGCTTTCTACAGAGCCAAAAACAAAGTCAATTCAAATTTTATTTTCTCTCCTCCCATGTTTTTATCTTCACTCCTTGGCAGTCAGACCAAAAATATTTCAATAACAAATAAACAGACTTCTGTTCTGCAATTTACTGTACAAAACCAATTCTGGGTTGATGGTACATGTGTGCCAGACCATTGTGCACTGTGAACTGCAGGCTGCTGTCCCAAGTAGTAGAGGAGAGAGCCGTGGACCATTGGCATCTAATATTGCCATAACTGGGGGAAGAAATTAAAAAGAGAGCTTTATAAAATGTAAAATGACTGAATAAGTCACTTAAATCTCAAAGCTCAGAAGAGATTTGCTTTGTGGTTTAAATTTTAAGTGTTCCCCGCACCATTCCAACTCCCTGGAGATGTCTAAGTAACACATTTCATACAGCTTTAATGGCAGAGATGCAAGTGCCTTTAGAAAGATTGGGAAGAGGATTGCAGTGTAACTATATAAAATATCCTATTAACTCTTGCCCCTCAGTTTTACATTTTGAGGAAGATTTTTAACTAAACTCTTGAAACTCAGTACCCATGATGTCATTAAACATTTTTCACTTCAGTGAATTGTAACTGGAAAATTTTCAACTATTCTTTTCAGCAGGGGATTAAACTTTTGGGGAATAAATTAAATTGGGTTAAAATGTCTAACAGAGTTTTCAGATGAGTGCTTTATTCAAGTAGCACGGTAACATGTTAACTCTGAAATGAAACTCCAGTTAGGTAAATAGCGTTTGTCAAGAACCAATTGCTCAGGTGCTTCACTGCTCTAAGCCTACTTTATTAATATTGGGTTGTGATCTCCAGCTCAGGTGCAGAAAAGAATTTTAAATGCAATTAAATCTGAGCTTAGAAGGCTACACATCTATGTTTTAATCAAAAGCTGAGTTCAAGCCTGTTTTACATGTAATATGTGCAGAGAAAGATCTCCTTTTTGCATTAAGTATGTCTGCATAAATACTCTATTTTGAGAGAAAAAATGCATTTCAAGGAAAAATGCAAAAGAAGAGCAGTTGCACACCATCAGGAATGTTATAACTACCTAAAGAAATACTATGCCAGGAACACATTAATACATCATTAGCTATTAATAGTTATGACTCTTTAAACCCTAACAATTTAATCCAAATTTAATATATATGGTTATTTTTATGTGTGTCTGTGTATACATACATGTGTATAAATATTTAATTTTTGTGTGCATATACAAACATGTATATATAGAAAGAGATATGTAAACATACACACATGATTAAATTTTAAAAGTTTTATGGTTCAATATTTATTAGAAAAATCTAGAATCCATTACTCTCAAAGCCCTTTGAAAGTAGACATGAATGCTATAAAATCAAAAAGCTTTTCTTGGGCTGGAGCGGTGGCTTGGTGGTTACAGTGCTTGCCCGGCATGCGCAATTACATAGGTTCAAACCGCAGCACCCACGTACAGAACTAAGTGTCAAAGCCAAGAAAGTCACATGAAAAACTCAATAAAAATTAATTCTCTCTCTCTCTCTCTCTCTCTCTCTCTCTCTCTGTTCTTCTCTCATTAAAAAAAGCTTTTTTTATTAAACTATAGTCACATGTACTAGGAAGGACCTAGCATCCCTGAGACAGGAGCTTAAGTGTGGTTAACATTCCAGCAGACTCCCTTGCAGTGCCTTGTGGTCCAGAGGGGACAGACAGCTTTATTGTGGACTCAAGTAAACACTCCAACTCTCATAAAGAAGACTATGATGACACCCCTAACTAGTGGTCAAAATTCTAGTTAATTCAATGATGGAGTTTCAGGAATATCTTTAGATCCAGCTACAGCATGAAAAACATACAATTCCGACGGCATGCCAGGAACATTTTGCAGAGTTTGATTCACTGAAGATCAGTCAGTTAATTTGTTAAAACTTCCATCAAACCCAGAATTTTTCTGCACTGGGAAAATACACATAATAAATCCCCCTTTTCAAGTCCATAGGCATACATAGCAGTCAACTGATGACTCCTATTACTTTTTATATTTTTCTCCAGAATCAGGGCAAGAAGATAGGAATTGTTGCACAAAGAAGCATTCTTAGTTCAAGGGAAAGGATGTAACATCCTAAGTCATGTGTTCATGCTCCTTTGAAAAGCTATGAAGGAAAGAATTACAGGGGAACAGGACCACCTGAGCTGAAGAAATGGATAAATGGATACATTTACAATCACATTTGACTAATAAAATTTGCTTATTATTTCTTGGGGTAAAATTCAAAATAGTTAATAATTGTACAGCACAAGAGTGCATACTGGTACTGGGTCATCAGGGCAGTATTCTGGAGCCTTCCTATTGAGTTAACCCTTCAGATGCTGGACTTCAGTGAGGAGAAGAAAAGGTCCTGGCAGTCAGGCCAGAGGCCAGAGTGCCCAGCACAGCAGTGAGGGCAGGGGTGGATGGGAGGACACTCCAAAGACTCAGAACCATGCTGTTTACCAATGATTGTGTACGTATTTAGACACTTCAACACTGATACATCCTAGCTGAATATCCACCATGTTTTCTTCATCACTCACTTTTCACTGTTCACTAGAAATAAAGACATATCTCAGTATAACCATTTAAAAGTCAAGGAATTAAAAGTGGCTGACAATTAACAGTACAAAAACATTTTTTACATATTCAAATTTCTATAACATCTGATATTTACTCTTCTGTAACATATAGGTAAAATTATTTTCAATTATTGCTTTATAACAATCAATTAATCAAAAAATTCCTAAGCAAATACTTTTGTCAAACTGGCCTTGCCATGACATTGTGAAATAATGTTGCTGCATTTTGACAATCTTGATCCATTAATCCTAATCCCAGGGTACAAGGTTTTAAGAAAATTGTATTGGTTAAATTCTCTTCCCAAACATTTTTAAACAAAAAAAATTAGGATTAAAGGTATATTTAGGACTACTTCAAGAAATAAAAAATGTGGTGGGTTTCCTGAGATTTGGGTGTACGTAATGTGGAAAAGAGTGGAATACGGAGTTTTCAGGTATGAAATTCACCTGACATTCACATTGTGTCACTGCTGTAAGGAAAGATTTATGAATAATTTGGGTCTTATAGTTTATTTTATAATACCTAAAGATGCTGGCTCCTTTTCCCTGTCTGCTTTCCCTCCTATGCCTTTGCCCCTTGAAATCCACATAGTGTTAGTACCCATAAGACATCATCATCTTAGTATGTACTTACCAATTGCATTTTATGTGTTTTGCACTAAATTGTCCAAACAAGATTTTAATTCTAGTAGTGCTCTTAACTTAAGAACATGTGTCCTTTCATCTCTAGCCCCAATTTGGCTGTCCCACAAATGTAGCGTTTTGCATTGTGATTCTGAGTGTATCATTTCTCTCACCTGGGATGTTCTGAGATGCTGACTTCATCTGTGTATCTTTCTCACAGTTCCTGTTGCCCCTAAACTCATGACTCTGTGTATCTTTCCCAAATCATATATGAGATAAATGAGATATGTATGTAAAGTATCTTGTACAAAGCAATTATTTGATTCAGAGTTATTATTTTATGGTTCTTTTTAGATTATCAATTAAATTTTCATTTGTGTTTTTCCTTTCCTCCTTATTCTTTGTATTTTCCCAAGACACATTTTATAAGGGAAGAATTCTTCATTCAATGGGCAACTCTACCAATACTGACAGATTTTTTTAAAGGAGTTTGAACCACTTGCTCATTTGTCAGAGAATTTGATTTACTTTCCAAGCTGAGAGGGTCAAGAAAATGTAGGAAAATGAAATCTGTTGAGATTGTGATAGTTGCTGACACAAAGATTTATTATCTAGATGAGATGTTTAATGTATACTTAATTCAAGAAAACAGCTTTGCAAAAATATTGGATATTTTGTTGAGAAGGAAAAATAAAGAAAAGAAACAAAGAAAAAGACTTGATCCTGAAATTAAGGATTCTGAATTCAGCATTGATATAGAAGCACATACTCAGTTGTATTCATTGTAGATCTAAACATAAAGTGAATCCAGTATGTATAAGACACATATCTAGGCAATCAAGCCCCATCTCTTACCTCTCTTTTTGCAAAAGACAAATTTTTTTTGAGAAAATTAAAAAGAAAACTGGTCAAGTGGAATTTCTGGTTGTGAAGCCCAAGTGAATGACAGCTAATATAAGCCTAATTGTCCAAAAACTAGCTGGCATAGTAACCAAAATTCCTGACTTTGACCCTTCACTGCTGTAATCCAGGTTCCTTCCTCTAACTATATCTAACTATATTATTCTTCCCAGAATCTGCTGTCAATGATTTGTTTCATAATCTCTGTAGAGTTGCATTATGTTCCTCAAGGATAAGCCTCCTATCTAACCTTATTCCCTATCACTCATTAAATATACTCTCAGTCCTTCCCCATCTATTCTCAGTTCCTTCTGGAATTCATCTCCTTGCTTATTCTGCAGCAATCTCTATCTGCCACTACATATTTGCTTTCACTTGTACCCACACATACACTGATAGCCATAAGTTGACAGCTCCATTCCCACAACCCCAGTGTGTCAGCTTTTCATCACCATGAAAAACAACATAAAGGAAGAAAGATTATTTTTGGCTCATAATTTTTGATCCATGGTCAGACTCTGTTGCTTTGGGATTGCGATGAGGCAGAACATTACAGAGAAGGGCATGGTGGAGGAAAGCTGCTCCGCTCGTTGCAGCCAAGAAGCAGAGAAAGACAGTACAAGAGAGGACCTGGTACCAAAAATACTCATCCAGGGCATGGCCCTAGTGACATACTTCCCCCAACTAGATCCCAAAAGCTAGAACCTGGCCATTGAGAAAGGAGGTCAGTTCTCATGTTTTAAATCTGGAAAAGGTGTAAGGACATACAACAGATTTCTTTTTTTTTCACATTTTTAATTAAGAAATTTATATGTAGAAATAAATTTTATATATATTATATTTTTTCATTAGAAGCATGTTTGATTGTTCAACAAATAAATTTTTTTTCTTTTTTTCACGATTTTTATTAAGAAATTTATTTGTTGAACAATCAAACATGCTTCTAAAGAAAAAATATAACATATATATATATATAAAATCTGAATATTAGAATTACCCCCCAAAAGCCCCCCAATTATCCATCCTTATTCCTTCCCCTCCCTCCTTCCCAATACATCTCTACAAATGCCTTAGGTGCTTCAACATGCAATGCATTGAGAGTGTTACATCAGAAAGAGGAACTCATTTGCTGAAACCCGCCTCCTGAGGACCAAATGGCTCCTGACACCCTATCAGGGGCATCACCTTAAGGTCCTGACACCTCTTTGGACCGCCTGATGGGATAGGTTAAATAACTGCCACCTGCACGGGCTCTCCGCCCCTTGCTGACCTTTCCTTTCATTGGTCCCCATACTCTTTATAACCGCACGCCCTTCCTCAATAAACGAGTTCCTGCTGCGACTGGTCTCCCTGACCCCTCTGATTGTCCTCCTTAGGGAGGGCTGGGAACTGGCGGTCAGCCAACCCTTGCCTCTCTTGGCCGCTTTGGTTGGGGCGTGCTTCTCTCCTTCTCCCCTGTGGGTCAGGGGGAACATGAGAGGCTAAAAACCCCAACATTAGGTTGTATGTCCCTACATCTTTTCCAGATTTAAAACATGAGAATTGACGTTCTTTCTCACTGGCCAGGGTCTAGCTCCAGCCTCCACAGATGGGTGAAGACATTCGACCCTTGGTTCTCTGGGTTATGCTGATTTTATTCAGCATAATTTCTTCCATAGCCATCCATTTACCTTCAAAAGCTGCAATATAATTGCTTCTAATTGCTGTGTAAAATTCCATGGTATATATGTACCACAGTTTTTGGATCCATTCATCCAGTGAGGGACATCTGGGTTGTTTCCATAATTTAGTTATTGTAAATTGAGCTGCTATGAACATTGATTTCGCTGTGTCACTGTAATGTGCTGATTCTAAATCCCCTGGAAAAATACCTAGGAGAGGAATAGAAAGATCATACGATGGGTTCATCCCTAGTTTTTTGAGGATTCTCCACACTGCTTTCTAGAGGGGTCATACCAGTTTGCAGTTCCACCAACAGTGTGCTAGTGTTCCTATCTGTCCACAACCCCTCCAGTATCTATTATTGTTTGTTTCATTTTTGCCAATCTGACTGGCATGAGGTGATATCTTAACATAGTTTTCATTTGCATTTCTCTGATTACTAGTGATTTAGAGCACTTTCTCATGTATTCATTGGCTTGATCAATGTCCTCTGTTGAGAAGTTTCTATTTAGTTCTTTGGCCCATTTATTGATTGGGTTGCTTGTGTTTTTGAAGATGATATTTTTGAGGATTTTTGTACATTCTGTATGTGAGACCCCTGTCAGAAGAATCAAAGTCCATGATTCTCTCCAATTCTGTAGGAAACCTCTTGACTAATTTGATTATTTCCTTGGCAGTACAAAAGGTTTTAGCTTTATGACATCCCAATCATTGATTTTTGACTTTACTTCCTTCACTTTAGGAGACATGTTGAGAAAGTCTTTGCCTACTCCCAAATGCTGAAGTGTTGGACCTAATTTGTCTACCATTAGTTGCAAGGTAACTCGTTTAATTTCCAGCTCTTTGATCCATTTTTATTTGATTTTTGTGCAAGGTGAAAGATAAGGGTCTAATTTCAACTTTCAGCAAGTGGCTGACCAGTTTGTCCAGCACCATTTGTTGAATAGGCTATCTCTCCTCCATATTATATTTTGTCCCCCTTTGTCAAAAATCAGATGTTTAAATATTTGTGGGTTTGTTTCAGGGTCTTCTATTCTATTCCATTGGTGTTCTTCACTATGTTGATACCAGCACCATGCTGTCTTTATTACTACAGCTCTACAATATAGTTTTAGGTCTGGAATAGCAAAACCACCTGTTTCTTCTTTCTTGCTTAGTAATGTTTTGGCTGTTCTGGGCTTCTTATTGTTCCAAATGAATTTGAGAATTGCCTTTTCTAAATCTGTAAAGAATGACATTGGTATCTTAATTCAATTGCATTGAATCTATATAGTGCTTTTGGCAGAATGGCCATTTTTATTATATTAATTCTGCCTAACCAAGGACATGGAACAACTTTCCACCTTCTTAGGTCATCATGGATTTCATTCTTCAATATCTGATAATTTTCATTGTAGAGATCTTTGACTTCCCTTGTTAGGTTAATTCCCAAGTTTTTTATTCTTTTTGAGGATACTGTGAATGGGACTGATTTCCTAATTTCTTTCTCTGCCCTTTTATTGTTAGTGTATAGGAAAGCTATTGATTTATGGGTGTTGATCTTGTAGCTGACCACTTTGCTAATCTGTTTATAAGTTCAAGCAGTTTACTGGTAGAATTTTTCGGATCTTCCAGATACAGGATCATGTCATCAGCAAAAAGGGAGAGTTTGACTTCCTCTCTTCCTATTTTTATCCCTTTGATTTCTTTCTCTTGCCTTATTGCCCCTGTTAGGGTCTCAAGTCTCAAGAATGATATTGAATAAAAGTGATGAGAGCGGACAGCCTTGTCTTGTTCCCGAGTTTAGTGGAAATGTTTTTAGCTTTTCTCCATTTAGTATTCTACTATCTGAGGGTTTAGTGTATATAGCCTTTACATAGTTCAGAAAAGATCCTTTGATCTCTAACTTTTCTAGAGTTTTGAACATAAAAGGATGCTGGATTTTATCAAAGGCCTTTTCCGCCTCCATTGAGATGATCATATGGTTTTTGTCTTTGATTCTGTTTAAGTGGTGAATTATGTTAATTGTTTTGCCTATATTGAACCAGCCTTGCATAACTGGGATGAAGCCAACTTGATCATGACGGATTGTCTTCTTGCTAAGTTTTTGAATATGGTTTGGTAGGACTTTATTAAGGATTTTTGCATCCAGGTTCATCGGGGATATTGGTCTGTAATTTTCTTTTTTTGATGTATCCTTGTTGGGTTTTAGTATCCGAGTTATGGTTGCTTCATAGAAAGTCTTTTCAATATCTTGAAATAACTTAATTAGGAGAATTGTTAGTTCCTCCTTAAAAGTATGATAAAAGTCAGTGGGGAAGCCATCAGGTCCTGTGCTTTTCTTCTTTGGTAGACTTTTAATTCCAATATGGATTTCAGTCCCTGTGATTGGGTTGCTTAGGAATTCAAGATCGTCCTGTGTCAATTTAAGGATGTTGTATGTGTCTAGAAATTTATCCATTTCTTTCAAATTATCTAATTTGGAGGAGTATAGGTTTTCAAAATACGATCTTTTAATTTGTTGGATTTTCGTGGGGTCAGTGGTGATCACTCCATTTTCATTGGAGATTTTATTGATTTGTTTCATTTTTCTCCTTGTTTTAGTTAGATTTGCTAGGGGTCTATCTATCTTGTTTATTTTTTCAAAGTACCAGCTCTTTGTTTCATCAATTCTTTTTATTGTTTTTTTGTTCTCAATTTCATTGATTTCAGCTCTGATCTTGATTATTTCCTGTCTTCTGCTGGCTTTGGGGTTAGATTGTTCTTCCTTTTGAAGAATTTTGAGATGGAGCATAAGCTTATTTATTTGGGATCTCTCTTCATTTTTAATGTGGGCACTCAGTGCTATAAATTTTCCCCTTAAGAATGCTTTCATGCTGTCCCAGAGGTTTTGATATGTTGTGTCCTCATTTTCATTCTCTTCAAAGAATTTTTGGATTTCTACTCTTGTGTCTTCTTGGATCCATTCTTCATTTAACAGGGTATTATTCATTCTCCATGAATATCTGTGTTTTCTGTTATGATTTTTACTGTTGATTGCTAGGGTCATGGCATTGTGGTCTAATAAGATACATGGAATAATATCTACTTTTTATATTTGCTGAGATTATCTTTATTATCCAGAATATGATCTATTTTGTAAAAGGATCCATGTGCTGCAGAGAAGAAAGTGTATTCTGCTAATTTAGGACAGAATATTCTATATATATCTGTTAAGTCCATTTGATTTATGGAGTTATTTAGGCTGATGATTTCTTTATTGATTTTTTGTTTTGGTGATCTGTCTATTAGTGACAGAGGAATATTGAAGTCTCCCAGTATTATTGTGTTGAGGTCCACGAGTGGTTTGATGTAGTGAAGTAATTTATTCACATAGTTAGGTGCACTGTTGTTTGGAGAGTAAATATTAACTATGGTTATTTTTTCCTGTTGTAGGGTTCCTTTTAGTACTATGTAGTGGCCTTCTTTATCTCTTCTTATGGATTCATGTTTGAAATCTACTTTGTCAGCGATGCCAGCTTGATTTCTTGGGCTGTATGCATGGTAGAGTTTTCCATCCTTTCACCCTTAATCTGTGGATGTCATTGCCTGTTAGATGAGATTCTTGTAGGCAGCGTATTGTTGGATTTTGTTTTGTGGTCCAGTCTGCTAATCTGTGTCTTTTGAGTGGTGCATTTAAACCACTCACATTCATTGTTAAAATAGAAGTGTGTAGTTGGTTCATAGTCATTGTGTCTTATTTAGCTAGTTCTGTGGTTGTCTTGGTTGGTTATTGATGGGTGATACTTTTACTGAATTACTTCTGTTTAGGAGTTTTGGGTATCAATTACTTGTTCTTCTGTCTGGAGTGTTTCCTTGAAAATTCTTTGTAAGGCAGGTTTTCTGTTTACAAATGCTGCCAGTTTTGTATTATCATGAAAAGTTCTCATTTCTCCATCAAATTTGAAGCTGAGTTTTGCTGTGTATAGAATTCTTGGCTGCATGTTATGGTCATTCAGACGCTTAAAGATATCTTTCCAAGACCTTCTTTCCTCCAGAGTCTGGGTTGAAAAGTCACAGACAATTCTTATTGGTTTACCTCTGAATGTGATTTGGCCTGATTTTCTGAAAAAGAATTCAAGGTTTAATTCCCCAATCCTAGGAAAATGTGCTTCTTTAAAATATGAAATGTGCATTTTAGAAGATAGAGAATGAACCTCACACCTCAATAAATTTCTTAATTAAAAAAATGCAAAAAAAAAAAAGTCCCCCATCTCCCTTACTGCCATCATCAGTGGACTAATATACTGATAAGGTCAGAGCCCTTATGATCCAATCACTCCCCCAAAAGCCTCACCTCTGAGCATCAGTGCATTGGAAAGTAAGCCTACAACACCTGATTATTTTGGAGATACTACTTATTCAAACCATATCGCTGAAAACATGCACACTTTGGGCTCCATTGTAGCCCTACTCCTGACCCCCTCATTCATGCCACACTACTTTGACACTTTTTACTCTGATATACAGCCTGACACTGCTTATGAGTTAACTGTGTTTATAGATATGTCTATATTCTCAGCCAGATCATGAGCTTTCAAAAGAAAAAAAAATGCCGCTTGCATTTTTAACTTCCATGTCTTGCCTCAGTGATTGTAGCATAGAAAGTATTTAGTAAATCCCATCATGAAAAATCATATATTTCAAGTAAATTTGTCTAAGCTACTACTTTACTAGCCTCATAATATTATTTGACTGATTTCTAAGTGAAAACAAAGAAAAAGAAAAGAACCAAATATACAAGCATCTAAAAGGCCATGGGGGTCAATAAACAGGCATGTCAATAAAGAGTTTCTTCAGTATTGAGCATCTAGGTCACTTGTAGGCAGTCATTATTTGGAAATGATTCATTCTTTAGTTTTCCTTTCACTAGAAATTCTCCTGTGAAATGACTTGAAATTTATTTTGCTTTAACTAAATTTAAAAATGCTGAAGATGGAGATGTATCAGAGGGATGTAGAAAATAAAACCTACTTTCTGTGAAATAACACTATCCTTGAGTTATCACAAAACCACAACATTTGACATGCTTTATTCAATAACCACATAGGCCAACCTGAAAAGATTTATGTGTTTGGCAGTTGATTGCTCTTAGCCTTCAATGCCATTTGATTAACAGTTTTCCCCTTGAGCCTGCTTTCCTGAAAAAGAATTCAAGGTTTAATTCCCCAAACCTAGGAAAATGTGCTTCTTTAAAATGTAAAATGTGCATTTTAGAAGATAGAGAATGAACCTCACACCTCAATAAACCACGTACCCTCCTCCATAGAAGGGGATTTGATTAAAAGAGGAAAATCCACCTCAAGATTTCCAGATAGGCAAGCAGGCCCATTTGTCCCAGCTGCCTGGGGCCATTTTAACAGCAGGCACTTTGAGCTTTTAATGAAAATCAGGTTGAACAGTGTGGTATCAGGAAGCTGCCCAACCTGTGTGTATGCCAGAATAAACTGCACAACTGGCAGCAGCCCTCCTCTTCTAATCAAGGGCTCAGACACCCCCACAAAGTCTCAGAATTGTTCTTAAAACCAATGCTGATGCTTTAAGAAGGTTTTAAAAATATCAATATGGCCACTGCATAATTATTCAATTCTGTTCATAGGGCAGAGAAGATTCTCTTCTGACCCCTGCAGTGATTAATTTATGCCCTGAAGCATAAGATTTGATTACCCCTCTCTTAGCATGTATAACGTGTCAGCCTTATTACTGGTCATAAAATTATTCAGCCACCATAGCTGGTTCAATGGCCTCCCGAGGCAGTAAGTTCAACTATTCGACTGCCTGCTGCTCAAGATATATAGCCTGACATTAGCCCGGAATTTACCTGCTACTTGTTTCATCAGTATATGTTTGATGTAAATGATTTTTAAACACTTAGAAAATTATTGTACATCAGTTTTAAAAGGACTAGAAAAGTAATTCATCTATAAAATCCTGAAAGACTGATAGTCACTAGTGTTCTCATAAAATGGGATGTTTTAATTGAAGTGAATGTTTTCATTTAGTCAGAAATCTTCTGGGTTTTCCACCCTTGTTTTAAAATCTTTAGAAACACATTAGTCCATGTTTCTGGCTCAGTAAGTACAGTATAGTGTGCTGAGTATAATTAATCCTACTCTAACCCCCTGAGTATCTCAAGATCTCCACATTGAACATTAATTATGATGCTATGGAAAGGTAGGTGTTAGGGAGGACAGCATGCAGAATTGCAATGATGGAACCATATCATAAATCCCGGGAATATTTAGACCTTTTTTTTCAGTTTTAGTTTTTATTTTTTGCCTCATTTCACAAAGGATTTGAAGCAACCAACACAGCACATGGCAATTGTAAAAATTAATTATCAGTGCAAAGGGACCATGTAGATGACATACAAATAAACAAAAGGATAAGAAAAGTTCAAAAAGGCTTACCATACAGGACTCAAAAGTGGTAGAATGGACCTCAAGATATGGGGTCCCCAAGGCAAAGATTAGAAACCAGATCAGAGAAAATTTTGCTTTTTTTCCCTTGATTATCTGTGCTGTCATATAATACTTTTATAATTATTTTATAAAGAATCTCAAAAAATGATATTATTAGGTAATGGTGTCACTGCTTCACACACATAATGTACATATGGAAAGGCCAATTCTGACTCGGTAGGTCCACAGTTGGGACCTTGGTTCTAAATTTCTAATGCATTACTAGTCAATGCTGCTAATGGTGAGTAACAAACTTTGGAGACTATCAGAAATGTTTTTGCTAACAATCCACCAATAATAAAATTCACAATTTTCTTATAGAATATTTCATGGTATGTTGATGGTGTACCAAAAATTCAGTAAATTCAGTTCTGTGAATATAATTCTATGAGGTAAGAGTAGGAAAATGTGCATTCCAAGCACACATTTCTCTTGATGCTTGCTTTTGCCCAAGGGAAAATTTTAAAATACCTAGATAAGCAGAGGGTGAACAATATATCTCTTTTCATGTCAGTCGGATGAATTAATTAATAGGAATCATGTTCTGCATATCTGAAAAAGTTTCTGATTAAAGAAAAGTTAAAAATACTTTATAGACTGTGATTTGGTTCTTTGTCATTATAGTGATTCAAAATATAGGACAAATCCTTTGTAATAGAATGTTATAAATATTTTCAGTTGCAAATTAATCTAATTTAAAATTTGCATATTCATATATATGCATGCATATTACATTATTTAAAGATTTATGTTTTCTATACTAGCGAAGTTTCAAGCATTGATCATTTTCAAAGAAATAAAAGAAAGCTTTTATCTTCAGTAATTAAGCAATTATTCTAAACTATGTAAAAATAAAGAATAAGAAAGGGAAAATTTAAAAGTTAATTGTTTCTATAATATGATTTTTTTAAGCAAGTCATGAAGCAATAAAATTAAGGTTAAAAGAGGCTCCTTTTAGATAAGAATCAAAACGTAGGGAGGTGAAATGCTTGTCTCAAGGTCACTCAGCTAACAAATCCAGGAATTAGGCCTTTGACAATTAGACTAATGCTTATATTTCAAATGTCACAATGCTCTACCATCAGTATTCAAATTTACCTATAGACTCCAATATCATTGCCATTTTATATAAATGAAATGTAAAAACAGGAAAAATGAAAAGGGAGCATATTTCATAAACTTACACAATACACTTTGAGAACCAGGGATGTAATAATCATTGACTTGGGAGAAAGCAAGATGAAAAAATGGATAAATCATTGCCAACTCCTCATGAGATACAGTTCCATAAAGATAGACACCCACTTATAACATGCACTGGTAAGACAGCCTGAGTAGTTTTATGTTTTAAATACATACAAGTATTTTCAAAAATTATAGGAGATAATATGTATGATGGGTCTTAAGTATCAGACATATTTTGACTGGTAAAAAAGAGAAGCTGGGTCTCCTAGAATCTGAAGAGCACACATTAAACAATATCAAATAAGCTCCCTGTAACTACAGGAAGAGAGTGAAGAGCTAGTGAGAGAGAGATACATATAGGTTCCTAGTTTAAATAGTTAAGAATCAAAATAATATAGTCAATAATAATTAGATCATCTTAAAGTTTGTTATTAGATAATCAAATGTGATCTAATGTAGTCAATGTGGCCTGGGAGGGTGGCTCCTCTTCCCCCTCCAACTGGGTATGGTGCCATACCCACAGAGGACACAGCATTGAACTTTGTGCTATCAGCTTAGTCACTCGGGGCTGGCAGTAATTGGCAGTAATTCAATTTCTGTGTTGTTGAGTACAGTAATAGTTTATTTCTAATTGCTATGGATACTTTGTTCATTGACCCATTGAGCAAGAATGAGAGAGAAAGAACAAGAAAGAAAGAAATTAATTCTCCCATAAGACCTGAATTGTATATGGAAGGTAGAGAAGAAATAGAGTAGGAATATGAATAGTAAAATTCTGAGACCCACATTGTGCCTTAAGCTTAATCTCAAACATTTCTTCCATTAATGATAAATTGCTGCTGTACATGTATCCAGTTTATGATGGCTACCTGAGGGCTCATTGTCAGACACCAAGTCCTGAGAGCTTTCCATGAATGGTTTTTCTAAAAGAGATTCATTGACTGCAGAAGTTGAACTAACTTTGTCCCATACCCTAGAGATTATGACTGGTTTTCATTTAGGGGTTTTCAGAAGTTTCATAAGCATGTCTATCTGTTGATTCCTCATGTGTTGTAAGGTCCACAAGGCTAGTAGGCTCAAGGGAAAGGGTAGTTTATCCAATAGCATAACCAGCCTTTTTTTTTTTTTTTTTCTGAGAAGTCCTTCGAGTTACTCAATAAATACAATGGAGCAGCAAACTCCAACATGGTGTATTTTTTGTTCCAAATCCAAATGAGTTAATCAATATGTATGTCACCATAATCTTTGAAGTCTAAACTAAGGCAGAGAGAAGGAATGTTGACATAGTCTGATGGTAAAACTATGAAGATGCTTTTCTGATCTTGTTAGGGAAATGCCCTGTTGCTGGGAATCTTTGCAAGTTGTTATAGAGACAAAAGCAATCCACAGATCAATTGCTGTGCCTCTGGTCCAAGGGGCTGTGCTGATTTGCCTCAGCAGAGAAACCACATCTGGAACTACAGCTGCAATTGGAATCAATGTCTGATTACATTTAAGATAATCCACAGTAATTCTCTAAGATACATCTATCTTCTTCAAAATCTAGCCAACTGAACTAAATGAGGACATAACTGAAATCACTATTCCTGCAGATTTCAAGTTTTTGACGGTGGCACCGAGCTGCAGTTTCTCTAGGGCTGCAGTACTACTTTAGTTCACTATCTTGACAGGAATGGAAAGATCCTCAAGTTTATATACATCCTGCTAGAACAGTTCTCATTTCATGAGTTAGGGGACAACCATGTGTGGAACCTGACTATTGCCATATAAGAGTGTTCCAATTATATACACAGCTGCCAGGGTAACAATTACAATGGATCCACGAGTCCACCCAGTGGGGAGATAAACTTTATCTAAAACCCCAAAACCCCACTTATAAACTCAAGATTGAGACTTCAATCAGGTTCTTAAAATCTTATGGATGCATCCTAAAATAGTGTACCCCAAATGTCTAGGTGACCTATCCTTTGTCCTGGCCCTGCATTACTTGATAACCACAATCCTCACTTGAACAAATTATGATATCAAGTTGGGTCCCTGTGAATTAACATAAATTTAGAGACAATGTTTAGTTATCCCTAAATTTTCTGGATACATTCCTTTCCAAAAGCCATGTTGATAGTTTCAGGTTATTTTGGGGAAAGCTGAAGGAAAGCTGAACATCCTCAATGATGTTCAGGGAGTTTGTCTCAACGGCAGAATCTCCCACCATCATCTCTGGGCCTATAGAAGGTAATGACTTAAGAGCTTCTATTTACCAATACATTTCTCAATGCCTAATGTAAAGGAATGTCCTTTGGACTCTTTCTGGATATAAAGTGTGTGGTGTGATAGTGATGGCACAGGAGCAATGGAATTGATTATTCCAGTCACTTAGGATTAACCTACTCTAAAATACCTACCTCCATAGCCATTCAATTTCTTCTTTAATACTATGCCACAGTTCTGGATTTTGAACCTCATCAAATTAGACTGTCATTGAGTCAAAGTTTCTGTTAATTAACCAACTTTCAGAATCACTTTTGGCTGCATGA
This sequence comes from Aplodontia rufa, assembly GCA_004027875.1. Classification (NCBI taxonomy): domain Eukaryota; kingdom Metazoa; phylum Chordata; class Mammalia; order Rodentia; family Aplodontiidae; genus Aplodontia; species Aplodontia rufa. The sequence continues at coordinate 49,661 of PVKS010004230.1, read as the reverse complement.
AATGAAACACCAAATCACAAATTTCCATGCAGTTACCCATGTCAGTAAGTTCAATCTTACCCAGTTTTAGGTCACCCCCTTGGAATAAGTGAATCCTTTAAGCAGCTATGAAAGCTGTTCCAATGATTTTAAGCAAGGGCTTGAAGTCATCAATTTTCCTTTTTAATTTACTATACTTAAATTTAATTTATTTTTTATATTGGGTATCAAAACCAGGGGCACTTAACCACTGAGTCACATCCCCAGTCTTTTTATTTTTACTTTTTTATTTTGAGACAGGGTCTCACCAAGTTGCTTAGGGCCTTGATAAGTTTCTGAGGCCTTGCAATCTTCCTGCCTTAGCCTCCTGAGTTGCTGGGATTGCAGGTATGCACAATCATGCCTGGATTAACTTTATTTTTAAATGATAAATAAAAACATAAAATTGTACATACTTATGGAGCACCATGTATTGTTTCAACATATGCACACATTGTGTAATTTTTTTAATTTTATTTGTATTTTAAAGCATCCAGTTTCAGGTATTTCATTATAAGTAAAATGATTAAAAAACTGGATAATACAAATGTATTTCAACTATCTTCCAGATTGCAGCTTTTCACTTAAATCAGATTAAACATATGGATCTCCTCAAACATTTATCATTTCTTTATGGAGAAAATATCAAAATCCTTTCTTCTAGCTTTTTGAAATACACAGAACATAACTGTTATATATTGTACCCCACTGTGCAATACCTAACCAGACTTTCTTTACTCCTGTCAAACTATAACTTAAAACACATGGATCAGACTCTGTGTGCCCATCCCTTCCACTCTCCCCAGGCTCTAGTAACTGCCATTCTACCATCTCACCTCATAGAAACTATAGTCATTGTCATTCCCATAACAGTCAAGTTCAGCAGCCATTTGATCTCTCCAATACCTTGCTTCCATAGACTCTTCATTTAAATCAACCAGAGATCATGATTTAATTAATTTTGAGTTACTTCATACTGAAAACAAAGAGGTCGGCACTGCTTTCAAGACACATGTCTAAACAAACCCATCTCAGCATATTAACCAATCCCAGAGTGTGTTCCTGGGACCTCGGATAGCATTAAACACACTGTCAGGCAGCATTTGCCATGAAACTTAAAACCAACCCAAGTATTTCAACGGAGACTATATAACCCAGGGTTTTTCAGGGAAAAGCATGAAGGGCACATTATAGTAACACTGAAAATAACTGTAGAAAGTAGCTGCCACTTCTAGCATAGAGAACTATAAGGTAGTTAGAAGCTAGTAGAAGGGTCTGAGACTTGGATCTCGGAGCGTAAGCACTGCTACGCTGTTGCTGATAACTCTGAGGAAGTAGGGTGAGGCTTGTTTGGGGAAGGCCAGAAAGAGTCTCTATTCAACTCCTGTTCCTTAGCATATGCTCACAGTAATAGCAGCTTAAAAGAAAGGGAAAGGTTCATTCCCTTCTCTTCCTTTCCTAATACCCAGCTTCCGTCATCTGCCCCTATTAGCAGAATCTAACAGGAGGCCAGCTGCTAAAGGCGAATAGGACTCTGAAAAGTCACATCCCTAGTACCTTACCTCACAGTGTAGAAGGATAGACAGCTTTAGAGCCAAAGGACAAAAGCTTGACAACTATCACATACTTTATATGAAGAAAACAAAATCAGAGAAAAGTTACCTGGGGTCAGAAACTAGGTTTTAGTCTCAGCCACATGTCTAACAGTAAGAATATTAGCAGATAATTTCATGTTTCTGAACATTAGTTTCATTTAAAAAAAATCCCTTTCACAATACCTCCTATACCTTCCTAGCAGGAGACAGAATGTAAGGGAAAGCACTTTGAATAAAGTATAGACTACTATATGATCACTATTACTGTCCATACTAAATGGAGTCCAGAAAATAATAATAGATAAACAAAAAAGATAATCTTAAAATCTTCTTTTGGATGGCTATATTCTTTCCTATCCTACCAATATGCAAGGCCCAATATCTGGCTGCCTGTAGAGATGCTAACAAGCAATAGTGTGAATCCTAGGACAGTAGCAGGGGATGATAGGATATCAGAGGCTTAGCTAATTCTCCAAATGAATGACCAAATTGACCAGCTGATACACAGCCACATGCCATGTATACATGACCTGTTCCTCTTGCTGCACTAATCTTTGAGAAGCCAGAAAGCACCAGAGAAAACTGAATTTGAAAATGTGTTGCCTACAGAAATAATAAATTAATGAGGGTAAGTAGATCAGCATTGAAAAAACACCAAAATTTGGAATACACACTTTTTTTTTAAAATTAGGATCATGAATAATTTCGAAAAGGAATAGTTAAAAGATAAACTGGTTCATTCTGTTCAATGAATTCGCTAGTTAGGAAACCACAAAATTAACTAATAAAGACATTTGAATGAAGCATTCATAGATGCTTATCAGAAACTTTGTTGAATCATCCACAATGATTTAAAGGTTTATTCCAGACTATATAGAATTATAGACTTATTATTATTTTTAGAATTTCAGCTCTGCTAAATTAAACTGAAAAATATCTCAAAAGTAAATGAACATTTACTCAGCCAACGAATTTTTACTATCTTCTTTGTGATAAGTGCTAGATTCTGAGAGTATGCAAATGAGGATGAGATTATTACTACAGAAGCAAGTGCATAAATGCAGTGGGAGAACAATTAACTCTACCTGAGCTCCAGCAAAGGACTCTCAAATGTGACATTTAAGCTGAACCTCAAAAACTTAATTGAAGTTTGCTATTTAGAAGGTAGCCAAGGGGCAGTAAAGACAAGGCAGCTGCACTGCAAAGGCAGAGTCATGAAAGGCACTGACATTAGCGGGACAATAAGAAGTACTGTGTTGCAGGAATTTAGGATGCAAGGAGTAGTACAGGAAGCCTCCCAAGATGAAAATGGAGGCAAAATCAGGGCCAAGGAATGAAGGGATTTATTACAGTGCTGAGAAGTTTGCACTAGAGGAAGTTTTGCTTCTGAAGGAAGCAGGAGCCCAAGGATGTCTTTGATAGGGGAGATAATTAATCTGTTAGTATTCACATGATTACTCTGATACTAGCACGAAATTAAATTTCATTGGCAATAAACAGGAGTTGAAACTATTGCAGCTGACCATGTAAGAGCAGATAAGAACAAATGGCTTAAAGTTCTGGAAGTAATAATAAAGATGAGGAGTCTGGATTGGAGACATACCTTATATACATCAGTAGAATATGAATACAAATAAACAAAATTTGGAAAATTATTTGGAGGTTTTGGGGAAATTTGGAGTTGAGTGGTGTCCTCCAAAAATAGCACGAGTCAGCAGGTGTTTTCTGTAAGGATCAAAAACTAAGGTTACTACTTTTAGGGCCTTTAATCTTCACCAAAACTGCTGTCACAACACAGAAGCAGGTATAGGCAATATATAATGGCAGAAGTGTAGGTGTGTTCCAGCAAAACACTATAGATGCTGAAATTGTTAATTTCATTTAGTTCTCACATATCCTGATATTATTTTCATTTTATTTCAACCATTTAAAGATATAAAAACGTTTTCTTTACTTCACAGGCCATGCAAAAGTAGGCAGGAGGTGGGGTATGGGTCCCATAGACCTTAATTTACTAGCGTCAGTAATAGAGAAAACATGGAAGGAACAATATAACTATTAGTTTTAGGATTCTCTGTAGGACATCCAGGTAGGGACATCCACGCTGCAGGTGTGTCGCTCTGGACCTCAGCAGAGCGAGACTTTCCAATTGCCTGACACACATTGTTCTTCGTGGTCATAAAGAACCGAAACTATGTGAGAAGGCAAATACGATAGGGAAATAAAAGACCATAGTGGACTCTAATGTAGCTTTCAAAGTACTTTTTAATTAAAGGTAAAGCAATATTTGAGGGTTTTATATTATCAAATGCAAGCACTTATCTCTGTAATCGGCAGTTAGAAGCCAAGGCCAAAGAGGTAAAACATTTATGACAGAATTTATAAAAATAACGAAAGATGATAGAGTACAAGAACTATCTAAGAGGCAAATAATGTTTCATCCTTTATGGGTGAAAGACAGAAATGAAGCCTGATTTAATTTGAGAAAAGAAATTTCATTTGTTACCTGTCAAATACTGATGCAAAAGATAAATAGAACTAATAGAAACCTCCTTCTTGGGCAATATGTAACAGTATTCCACAACATTATGCTTGTTAAAGAACATTCAAACCACTCATAAATGGTTCCAAACAGGAAGAGTTTACAATTTAATTTTGTAAAGAAAGGATGGCAGTTTCTCAGGTGCCTCGCTGGAGAGCTTTCTAGACATGCGTTGTTCTGCCTTTCACAGGCAGAGTAATGAAAAGTAAATTTATCTTCAGGTTTCACCATTTATTTGGTTGAAATGCAGTATCTCTGGTGCACACTGGATTTTTAACAGATGAAATATTTCCTAAACCAAGTAATTTGATTCTGTGCAGATAGTAACCACAGGCAGTGTAATTAATTTCTTTTATATCTTCAACACAGAAAGTAAGTGGATCTTCTCTTTCTATCCATAAGACAAAGCTGACACAAATCACCATGAAAAGCAGGGCACAGCACAAAGATTAAGAAATCTTCTATGTTGTTGTGGAGCCAAGCTATTCATCGCCTTACAATACCAGTGAGATGTTAAAAATCAATCTTTAATACCATGTCAATTTCCAATGCAAAGTGGCCTAAACAGAAAGAGACAGGTTTAGTGTTTAAGCTTCTATTATTCCCATCATAAAATCACTATCAAAAAATCTTTTGATACACTACAAATATGTTGATATAATTATTCCCTAGCAACTATTTTTCTTAAATCTTGCAAATCTTCTCAGTGGTAAAATTCAAATGCCCTGGTTATAGTCCCTAGAACTACAGCTTACAATACTGTCATATCTGCTCAAAATTACTTTTTTCTTCGTGAAAATTATTGCCAAGTTAATTTCTTCTCAGCTATTCGTCTACAGAATAACAATATTGTTGGTATTTGATGAGATGAAACACTGACAAACAAAACACTTCTCACTAGGTGAATTTCTACAAAGGGAAACAGATAAAAACTAAACGACTTGTCTAGTAAACAATTACTAGTTTTTAAACAATACAGAAAAATATATGTATGTTTCCATTGGTAAAAGTCATGAAGCATTTATGTAACCAAATACGAGACTATTCCCATGATAAGAGAAGATAATCATAAATAGAAATGTATTTGCATGTTGAAATAAAAATCATGAAAAAAAATTAGCCTTTTGTACAAGACATCCCAACAACTGGATCTAAGTGTAAAAAGCCACCACTAGGATTTGTTCTTCATAAAATGGGCCAGAAAATTGTTTGATATACTATTAACTTCCAAATTTAATTGTTTTCACTAAATTGGCCAAATAGGTAATTTTATGTTTTAGTCAGCTTTTTCACTGCTGTGGCTAGAAGACTTGACAAGAACAATTTTAGAGGAGAAAAAGTTTATTTGGGGGCTCACAGCTTCAGAAGTTTTTGTTCACTGATGGTCAACTCCATTCCTTGGAACTTGAAGTGAAGCAGAACATTATGGTGAAATAGTGTGGTGGAGGAAAGTGGCTCAGGATATCACACCAGGAAGAAGAGAAAGGGGTCTCCTCTCCAGCACAAAATTTTATAAAACCCAAAGACATGCCCCCAGGGACACACCTTCTCTAGCCACATCATATCTGCCTTCAGTTACCACTCAGTAAATACCAATCAGGGGATTAACACAGTGATTGGATTAAGGCTCTCATTCCTAAACCTTCTTGCATTGTCTTACACATGAGATCTGGGGGACACCACATCCAAACAAAGCACATTATTGCTAGCAAATACACAAATTTAAATTTTACAATTTTAAGCCAAGAATGTAAGTAGGATACTCCACAACAATGAATAAATTTTTGAAAATAAATCTTTATGCTGATATAATGGTCTAATACAGCGAATATGTTCTTTGGAGACAATCTGAGCTGCATTCAAAAGCAGCATCTGTGACTAATTAACTGTGTGTTCTTGGAAAAATTATTTTGATCTAAGAGACTATCAATTCAAACTCCATCTAGCCTAAGTCAGTCATAACCAGAAATCTAAGCTTCCCAGGTTATCTATCCATCATTACCTACATGTAATGCTCAACTTTGGGCTAATAGCCCCTTCAAATAATAATAGTTTACTACTCTGAAACACAGATGCGAGGAATATGCCACCTAAACACCACATGATACAGTGACATCAGTGATTTTATTTTCCAAAATAGTAATAGGTATTGGTATAGTTCTGAATAATGTAATTACAAAGTTTTCTTAAATTGCATAATAATTTCATTGTTGGAAAATTTAATATGCAATAAAATTCTGCAAAAATAGTTAAGTTTATATATAGCATATAATTTTATATAGACATTTTACCTGCATGAATCTATAGTTGAATATTCAAAGATCACATAGAATGGAAGTGGAAAAATATTTTAATGACAGAGAACTCATCTGCACATTGCAAGATGTATAACATCTCTGGCTATAAATGCCTTCCAGTAAATTCTTTGTCTCCCCCTTTCTACTCCTGCTTCCTGTATCACTCTCTCCCCATCGAAATTCTTCATGTAACAGCTGAAATGGTCTACTTGAAAATGTTAATTAGACCACATTACCTAGGTTAAACACACCAATGATTTTCTGACACATAGAATATAATCCAATTTCTCTTACAAGATCCTTAGGCCCCAGTGATCCAGTGATCCTGCCTGTAGCCACCTCTGTGATCTCATGTTCATATGTGTTCTTCTAGCGCCATGTTCCAGACACACTGGCTCTCTTGCTGGTCCTAAAATTCCTCAAATCTGTTCCCATCTGCAGGCTTTGTGCTTGCAGTTCCCCCTCTGTAGCATGTTTGCCTGGTCCTTTCTGGGGCTCTTATGCTCTATCCGACTCCTTCACCTAGATGTTGAATAAATATTTCCCAAAATACATATTTTATTCGCTTTTTCCTCATCACCCTCTCCATTTTGTCAAGTAGCACAACCAGTTCAGCCCCAAATCTCGGATAATTATTTTCTCCTTCTCACAGTATTTCAGTCCATCTAATGAATTGGGTATTCTTAACTTCAGTTCTAAAACAGATCCCACACTTAGAACTGCCTCAGCAGCTATTTCAGTCTGAGTCAATGTCTTCTCTCACCTGTACCATTTTATAGACTCCCCAGCTGTTCCCACTACTTCAATACTTATCCTTTGGGATCCATTTTCCAAACAGCAACCATAGTGATTTTTTAAAAAGAAAAGCCAGATCATTGTCACTGCCCTATTTCAATCCTTCTATTGGCATCTTCCACTCCTAGAATGGAGTCCAAATATTTGGCAAGAGCTTTGACAATCCAGCTCCCTCACTTCATCATTTACTCTTATTGCACTCGCTTTCTACACAAATGATCTTTTCTCTGGTGGAAGAACAAGTCAATCTTATTCCCACCCTTGTATATTTGCTCTATTCTGGAACTACGTGCCCAGAAATTATTTCAAAATATATTTTTGTGACTGTCTGCTTCTTCTCACTCAGGTGTCAGTTTAAATGCCACGTTCCCAGTGAGATCTTTCCCAATATACTCAGTATGAAGTCACCATTCACTCCCTTTCACAATGTCTTGCTTCCTTTTCATTATAGAATTGAGTGTTATAGTATATGGAATTTTCTGACTTATTTCATTATTTGGTAATCTTCCTTCCCAGAACATAAGATCATGAAAGCAAGAATCTTGATTCAATTAGCCATCAGCCTATATCCAATGCCTACAAAATCATTACTCAGAATGATCCAGAATGAAAAAATACATATTGAATGAATAGATGAATGAGTGGCTGAGTATTTTAACAGAATTTTCTGGGGAAAAATTCTTTAGCTTTTTAATTTTCAACTTAAAGTATTTGCACCACCAAAAATGCCTGCCAAAAATAGTTCAAAACACAGGAAAATATCATGTATCTTCCCCAAACAATTCATGTGAAAATGTTTTAAACATTATGTTTATATCACACAAACAAGAATATATAATAAATTGGAATGCACAATCTGCATGAGTTTTTAATATAAATCAAGATTTCTGTGAAATTTCCTGCTTTTAGCCGTTGCTTCAAACTCTGTTTCTAAGTCCCCAGACATATGGTGTTATTATCTTCCATTTTAAAAAGTACTTTGACATATAAGAAAAAGAAGAAATTAAGAAGCAAAGGAAACACTCCATCAGCATTCATGAGAACAAAGAATTGGGAGCATGCCCCATTTTTAATGTTCAGTTAGAAAATATTGCCAGAAAGAATAAACAAATCTTCCTATTTGAGGGTAAGTTTCCATTTTTTGAATCAATATTTGTAGAGCTTTCTTTTTCTATATAGAATACCTTCAAGTACTGCTTTTTTCTGTCAGTGGCAGCAAATCTTTAACTATGGCAAATGCACAAATACATAATGTGTTAGAGATCAAGCCAGAAGGGTGGCATTAAGATGCACAATATTATTTAGCAAGGAAGGCCAGTGTGGTCTCAAATCCACCTAACTATAAAGCAACTGCGAGTAAAGGGTCACACGAGTACAATGCAGTTAAGCCTGAAGACGACAATCTTATAAGGATAAAGAGACATTCAAAACACATTTAGGCCAACAGCAAATTGTGACTTCTATTAAAGCTATGAAGTCACCTAGGAAGAAAACATGACAATAACTCCAGTAAACAAATTTTAAAAACTACCATGTGTAACACAGTAAGAGAAATTCTGGCATTGAAAATGTTTCCATCCATCTCTGTGTGACTTTGGCCAGGTTGTTAACTTCAGTTTCATCATCTGTGTTATGGACATAATTGCACCAAACTCTTTAGAACATAGAAAGGATCACATTAAACAGTATCTTGAAAGCCCTAGCACCTGCCCTGCCCTTAATTTGCAGTTACGATTGTTACAGTGTAATGCACTTACCATTACAAAAAATTAAAAGCACCCTATTTTTAATTCTGTACTTAATATAGAAGAAAGTTTGCTTTAATATTACCAATGAATATTTAATGTTTTCCTAAAAAAATGATTTAATAAAAATTGATACTCTAGTTCTGCCAGACATCCAAAATTATCTCCAATGCCTTTAAAAGTCTAAGCCTTCTAATACTTGGTTTTAAAGTAATAATGTATTCAGGAATTTTCTTTCTCAGGCAAAATGAATTATCAACCAAACCCCAAATCCTGCCTGAAGTACTCAATTTAAACTTAATTTAGCACTTGTTTCCTTAAATGTTTTTCATGTGTATACTTCTGAGAAGTTAGCAAGCTACCTGAAGGTAGAGGCTATTTCATGTGACTTTCTGAACACACTGTGGTGGGGGACAGGTTGACAATAGAGAGGGGGATGCGGTGAATTGGAAAAGGTGCCTGGCATTCATTAATTATACCATTATGCATTTTGTGGCTCTTTTCCTGACACAATGCACAAAAATCAACAGAATTATGAATCAAATACCTAATGAAGAAAACAGATAAGTGTTATTATAACCTGTTTAAGGAGATAGAAAATATTAAGGATTCAAAGCATCAGCTCTCAAATCTGCTATAGTGCTGGAGCTAACTCCAGATGAAATTTTTAAAGAGTATTTGTAATTCAACCTCTGTACAGGTTGAGAAATGAAAGTACCATACTAGAAAAACATGATCCCAAAATCTGCCCTGACATTACTCAGCTATTCTTTCTGTTGGAACTTAGGTTCAACTTTTACCAAAGAAAGTCAAGGTTTTTTGACAAGTATTCATGTCACATACAGAAAAGGACAATTCAACCATTCTCATGTGCACATAAGGTCACCTGAGTCACAGGTAACATTGAACTTGCACTGGGGAGAGAGAGAAGAGCCATGAACATGTTTCAGCACCATAAACACTCTCATACAGACAACTTGAATAAATGACCCACAGAATGCGTCTGGTCTTCCACTGATGTGCCAGGAGTGGCAGGTCATTGTAAGTGACCCCATCAATCAGAGATTGCTGGTAGATTTATTGCATGTTTGGTAAACAATACATGACCTTTTTTCAAAAGATTGTTTTTTAAAAATTCTGAATTGAACTTTCCTTCATAGTGCTCTAAGTCTTCCCAAGTAAATATTCTCAATTATGTATTGAATGATTACATGAGTAACAGGAACAGTAAGTGGAGTAACCACATAATTTGTTGTCCAAACTGGGACAGTTTTAAGAGAGAAAATAAAAACATTAACAATTAGCAAAACTTACAGGAAGATATCATGCACGGATCTTACGAGGAAAATAGTCAAAAGCAAGTACGTACTTAAGTAAATTTGAATACTCAAATTTAAATATCGTGGGGGAAAAAGGATTACTTTCCATCATAGAAGAGAGATGATAATAAGATTCAAGAGCTGAAGAAAATAAAATAGCAGAAAGAAAATAGTGTTACTGAATGCCTCCTTTGAACCAAAGTTCCAACAACAATAATAATACGTAAGGTAGTGATGACCTATTGGACAATCTTTTGACATACATATTAATCCAGTTTTATAGAGAAGGAAATACAGTTTATAAAGATTATGTGTCTTTCCAAAGACATTTAGATAAAAAGATGGAAGTCAGATTCAACTCGGCCAGTTCGTTAAATTTTTCCCAAGATCATTCCACTCTGTATATCAGAAAACAGAGACTCAAAGACTATTCCCAGTTCAAAGACATATATTTAATGTAGAATGTGGACTCAAATTCAGGCCTGCCTGAGTCTAAAGTCAATGTTTTCTACCAAATATGGACTGGGCTTTGTTTGTAGAATGAGATTTTCTTGTTTTTGTTTATTTTATTTTTTGGAAGGGAATTGGAACTTTTACCCCGCTTTTCATACCGTGACTCTGCTTAAGTTTCATTTCCACTCTCGATTTTTCCCTCCTTGCCCTCTTACTTTCCCTTTTTGCTCTTTTCCTCAGAGCTCCTTCTAAATACTTAATGAGACTGTCAAACCTGGGCTTGTCAGAAGCCTCAGCTTACTAGTAAGGGGCTTTAGTAATTCATCCCTTGCATCTCTTATAGCCTGTGTTTTGTCTGAGGGTGATTTGTTCAAATCCCTTCTTTCTTTTCAAATCTTTTCAGCATGGGTCATTTCACCCTCTAAAGCAATTTATAGCAACATCCCTTTCTATCAACTTGGCTTCAGAAGCTACCGCCACCTTTTCTAAACAGAGTAAAAAATCTATAAATTACATGGCATACACAAGTGATACAGGGGCCTGGGCTAACTAAACATTTGTCACTAAGAGCAGATGGAGAGGTAACTGTGGGAAATTTGCTTCACAGTATTCTATGAGAAAGGTTGAATATCACTAATGTAGATGATAGACCAAGAAAACTAAACAAGGAAAAATTAGTATAGCTAGAATTTTTTTTTACCCAAGGATGGGTATCTTATTCTTTTGTCAGAAGCAATCCTCTGATTTTAGTCATCTGTCATTATTATCATATAGACTGTTTATCTAAAGTCAAATACTCAAAAAAAGCAAGAATTGATCCCGTTCTGTCCACTTCTCACCATCCCTGTCACCACTGCCCTCTTGCACGGCACCACCATCTGTCACTGGAGGTGCAACATGGTTTCAATGTTTTCTAGGCTTCCACTCTTACTTATGGATAATTCTTCACTCAACTGCCAGAGTGATCTTTTAAATATGTTCATCAGGTCATTTTACTCCTTTAATCTAAAGCACTCCAATTGCATTACATAGCAATTAGAATAAAATCTGAACTTCTTAATTGGTTTATAAAGCCAAACATGCCCTGGTTGTTCCTTTACACCATCATATAGCACCCTCTTCTTCATATAGCACCCTTTTCTACTCTTGTCTTCTGACCCTTTTAGCTACCTAGACTGTTCCTACACTAGCTCTGGGCCCACATCCTTTGTGGTAGCTTTTCCTGTGGACTAGAAAGACATCTCCCCAGGCCTTTGCTTGGTTGGTGCCCCTTATTACTTGGACCTTGTCTTAAAAGTCACTTCCTCCAAAAGACCTTCCCTAACCCTGACAACAGCTCCTTAAATGCCTGTCTTACTCACCATGATCTATACTATGCTTAGAAGAACATCTGCTACAGATGGACTCAGAAAATATTTAGTAAATGAATGAATAAATTAGTCAATTTTTTTTACAAATCTTTGCTTTACCTTTATATGGTCATTAAAACAGTTAAAATTTTTCAATTTATACTTTCTGATTGAGAAATAATATTTGGTCGCAAAAATAGTTACTTACAATTTAAAACATGATTACCAACATTAAATTATGATTCTTTTTCTCTTTTTTGGGGAGTTATTTTTGAAGTGACCTCAAGAAGTTCTAGAAAGAAGTCATTGGAAAGTTAGTAAGTACATTTCCCAATGGATTATGCCCTGTGTTCCAATAAGTTTGGAAATAGTAGGACTGAGTGAGCCATATATCACCCCAAACAATTAGAGTTAAATTCAAGTGAATTTCATAATCGTTAATTAAAAAGAAGTCTCCAGAGGAAAGAAGCAAGTCACTCCTTGAGGAGACTCCATTCAAATCTGGATTGATGGTAAAAGAGCAAAGCAAGTACTTATGAGTAAGCTGATCCGTTCAAGCTGAACAGAAGAAATGCTTTCAACAAAGTCGACATGCCAGGCAAGGGGAAAAAGAGGTCACTGATATTGGCACAACTGTTGTAAACGGGGCAGTATAAATCTCAACATAAAAATTGGACTGTTGATAAGCACAAATTACCAAGAGTTTTTATTTTCTAAATATTTTGTCAAAACTCCCAGACAAGACATGTAGGAGGTAAACCACCCACGATTTTCACCAGGTTTCCTTTGTTCCAAATGTATTCCAACACACTTGATCATATTGATTTCTTCGCTTAATTGCAATTATTTTGTCTTTGAACTTACATCTAACTATCACCATACTCTGAGATGTTTGTTGATTTCCTTAATTGCCTATGTCCATTGGAACTCCCTTTTATTATTTGGTGTTACCTATAATGACATTGAAAGCAGATTTTATACTAACTGAAAATATAAATCACAGATTTCTTTCAAAACAAAACAATTAACATGTGAAGTAATTGGTTATTAGATATAAATAAGAAAGACCATGAATACAGGAAATTAATAGTTCATCAAATTCCCTTGTATAAAGTATACACATCCTATTTATTCAATGATAGTCTCTTGGTTATCTCTTCTGTCTTCAGTGTCCAAAAAAGGTTTGTAAGCAGGAGGAGACTACCAAACAAGATAAGCAAGATTTAGGTTCAAAGAATAACCTAAATCCTTCACGCTGTTCTGATGAATTTTAGCAAGGGACTTGGTAATAATTACCAACTTTAGTAAGTCTGCCACAGGGGGATGAGTGTAGATTGCTTCATTAAAATAATCCAATCTTCTTTCTCAGAACTCTCACATTATTTTATTGTAGGAAAGAACCTAAAGAAAAGTGGCAAAAAGGGAAGCAAATATCTATTCACCTAGGCATACAGAATACTCACCTAGTAAAGTGACAATAAGCTTTGGTTTGCCTGGCACAGTTCTGCTTTTTTCCTGTTGCCCATGATAATTATTAATAGTCATGACTATTTTCATTTTCAAAAGTGTTACAGTTTGAACCTAAATTATATGCATATTCTGCATGTTAGGTAGCAATCACTATTCTCGCGATAGATTCTCAGATTGATAGAAAACTAAATAGGTATATTCTCCTCCCTATATCACCCTGCTCTGTTTTCTGGAAGGTGACCTATAATGACCTGCATTAGTGGTTTTCCTTCTGAATGAATTTGGCCAATCAGCAGCTCTGGTAGTAAATGGAAGGATGTGAATGAAGGTAAGTCAGTATGTTTATTCCTCCATCTCACTCCCTGACTGGCCATGGCCCAACTGCATTCCTCCACCAAAGGCCATAGCTCCAGAGAGCTCTCTTCTACAAGCACAGCACTATTTCTGGGTTCTAGAAACTACACATTGTCCTCATTCATTCAAGCCTAGGCACAGCAAAGATTCTCCACTGTTGCTAATCCCTGGACGTTCCATAATACCTTGTAGATTTCTTTTAACCTTGCCCATATTTTCATAAAATGGTCTCTCTCCTCAGTTTTCCATTTGCACATGTCACCTGTTTCCTGACAAGAAGCTGGTGGATAGAATGTCTTTTTTCACTTCACCTACATTTTGCCTGTGAAAAAGTTTAGGTCCAGAGAAGACAATTGATGTTTTATAGTTTGCAGATGATAAAATGAGATTCAAATCTGTATGCCCCTGATTCCAAAGGCTAGCTATAGGTTATCCTTTATCACGTTAGTCAGCCTCTATCAAGTTAACTAAAGCCTGTCAACTGCCCCTCTACATTAGAGATAATAGGTAAGGGGGATATCTTTTAAAAAATTTCAATGATATCTGAATATACATTCATTCAACAGATACTTTTGAGCAAATGACCTCTGAATGAAATAGGTACTATACTATGAATTAGGTACTGTACTAATTAGGGAAAGCCCTAGAGGAGATCAAAGCAAAGGTCATGGAAATAATGCTACTTATAAACGTTTAACACATTGCACTTTTAAAACAAAGCTAAGAGTGTCTTTGGGACATGCCTGAAAACCACAATCCAGTTCTGTAACATTTATCAATTACTTTCTGATTAATTGAAATCAAGACTATTAGCTGTGCCCTAAAAAGGAAAATCTATTAGAATCTGAAAGCAGATTTCTCAATAAAACCATATGATGCTGGTCTGGATGACAACTGGATCCATAATTGATTCCCCTTCTCAATCTTTAGACTCTCTTGATAAGTTAAAAGAAGATAAATTAGTTTAGCTAATTTGAGTACAATATACTAAGCTCAAATATCACTTACTTTTCATCACATCTTTTGCCTATTATGCCACAGATCAATGACTTGGGATCCTTTGCTTCCTTAACTATATTACCCATTTCTTTTGGCAAACTGGATTTGAGAAATTTACAGATTGCTCAGTATAAGATAAGTAAGACATGCAAAACACGTTGGAGGAAATCTAAAGTATTGCATTACTTTAAAAAGTGAAAAACCACACTAACCAAGATACATACTACAGAACATGAAACAAATATAGAGAGCAAATTTATTGAAAAGTTTGGCTTAACCATAACATATGCAAATAAATTTACAATGCATATTGAATCAGTTCTGTGATTAACATTAGCATTCTTAAAAAATTTACAGTTTTCTTACAAACATTGAGAACACCAGGTCCCAGTGCATCAATTCAGTCTGTTCTACATGTTGAAGATACCCTTTTATACAGACAGCTCTGCCAAAGTAAGCAAAGATTTCTGTCCAAGATACCAAGAAAAAGCTGGTCATAAAGTATATTCCATAATGTTTTATAGTGTATACATTTACCAAAAGAACTGCATCTGTTTTTAAACAATGATTCTTTACATTTGTTGATATACAAAGTTAGACTAAGATTCTTTTTGTTTTTTGAGAGAGACAGAGTGAGTGAGAAGGAGAGAGAAAGAGGGAGTTAATTTTATTTTTTCATCTGGTTTTGCTTTCCTCAACTTAGTTGTGTATGTGGTGCTGGGATAGAACCTGGGACCTTGTGCATGCCAGGGAAGTGCTCTTACTGTGAAGCCACCTCTCCAGCCCTAGACTAAGACAACCTTAATTCATTTGTTTTATTTCAAATTAACTATGCCTATATGTGTACCATTTTCAAAAAGCAACAGCCCAATGTTTCTGACTTCAAACATGTAGGAAAATGGAATAGTATTTATTTGTGTTAAGTCCGACCTAAAGGATTATTTTCTGAAAAAAATAATTTTTGGAATGTGGCATCAAAGAGAGAGCTGTGTCAATAGTAATGACACCAGCTAGTATTAAACATTCACCATACACCAGCCTTCAACCAGATGGCATAAAGACATCATCAGAGTGCTCTTCAAAAATCTTCCAGAGTTGTTATCTCTACTTCACAGATGAGAAAATGGATGAGCAGTGTGGTAGTGGCAATGCCAGTATTTAAATCCATTTCATTTTTACTCTGTCTCCAGGCACTCTGAGAAACAATGTCCATAGACATGAATTTGAGAGAAACAAATCAAGTTTCTAAAGTTATAAAAATAAAACTAAAAAAAAAAAGATGCTTCAGTGTAATGTTTTATCCACGTAAACCCCTGCATGTTGATTTTTTACAAGCTGAATACTAGGTAAAAATGAGAAGCACTAGTCCTAACATTAGTTTCACTCAATATTAAAGGACAGGATAAAACTTGGTCCTGTCTCTCCATTTTAGCACTCCTTTTCGTTGAAGTCCATTGCTCCTTGTTCTTTACTTATCTACACAAACACCTGGCTCACCTTTATTAGCTCACTCAGGTAGTGGTCAATCTTCTAAAATCCAAACCTAGCCTTGTGATCCCAACACTCCTCCACACACACCCCTACCCTCATGGTTCACCTGTATGGCATCCTGAGACCCTGAACCCTGATGTGTCATACTGTAAAATCTTCCTGAAGGAATAGTAGGCAGAGGGATAACATTGCCTTTGGCACACTTTAAAGCAAAAAGGGGGCTCTTTTTGTGACTGAGACCTTTGCACTTCCCAAACTACTTCATATTAACAATGTTACTTTGTCTTCATGGAGCACTCATGCCAAACAGTGAAACTTCTTCCCTACTTTTCCTTGATTTTTAAAAATATTCTTAGAGGCAGAAAAATTATCATAATCGGTGTACCATAATGTATAAATCAGAATAAAATACATCATTCTAGGCCACAAATCCTACCTGTTCCAGTTTATCATAAAATTAAGCTAACTTAATGGAACCTAGATTCAAGCTGCAACATCTTTCTGAACGCAGCAAAAAAAATTTTTTTATAAGAGAGAGAGAAAGAGAGGATCGGTTTCTGTTTTGGCTTTCCTTTCTCTGTGTTGCTCTGACACTAGGCTGTATAGGTGGTGCTGGGTTAGGAACTAGCGTATTCGCACATGCAAGGCAAATGCCTTAACCACTGAGCCACCACTCCAGTCCAGCCCTTGAATGCTATGTTTTTAACATTACTATGCTCTCTTCCTTGACTTAACAAGATGTGCACTACATGTTGATGAAAGAAAACCACTTGTCCCTTTGTGTTTAGCATGTTTATGGAGCCAAACTTCTCTAGATTTTTTTCTCCTAACTTGTCATAGCAGGAATATAATTGTGATATCAATAGCTACATAAAGAACTGATAATTTGCAATGTGTACAGATGATAACCCCTTTAGCCAGACATCTCCACTCTTCCCACAACAAGCTAGCCACTCTATTATTTTCCCAAAGGTCATATCAAACTGGAACAAATACACCTGATATTTTCTACATTATTTGCATGTAATTTGCTTATGCCTAAACAGACTGTGATTTTGAGAAGTATGGAATTTAAATTTTCCTGAACTACCACAGTGAAATGATAACTGTAATTTCTGAATTTTGACACAGTACAGAATTTTCATTAGCTGTTAGGAAAAAAACATCAAACACTTGAGGAATGCGACATATTCTAAATGCAAACTAGAAGCAGGAATCTTGTAGGCATAAAATATCAGGCACATTTGCTAAATTTAAGGTCATACCTAACAAGCAGCTTTAGAAATATTGAATCAAATACTTAATGTAAAAATGACTCTTTGTGATGGGAGAAGGTAAAAGGTAAGCTTTAATAAGCCAGGAATGTCCCTTTACCTCAAAATACCCAATTAGAAAATAACTCCTTTGGATTAGGATATGATAAGCTGTTAAAAGAAATAAACATGATGAAGGATAACTCTATTATTGTAAAATCCTTGAGTGAGTGAGTTTAAAAGAGCATTACCCAAGAGGGTTTTGAAAAGAACAGGGAGAAGCTACTTTGGAGAGAGACACCAAGGTCACTGGCAAGAGAAGGAAGGGAAAAGAAGAGAAGGCTAAGGATCCAGAAAAAAAAATCCACTACTCCCAATGCTAGCAGGAGCCAGTCCTAAACAGACCAAATGCAATTAGACCATGCAGCCCAGTGGATTTTAGTCTTTCCAAAGTCACATACTGAACTCTCTGCACTTAAAATGAAACCCCTGCATTATTTCTAATGGAAGAAGATCAATTAATAAGATCTAAATTATGTCACCAAGGGTGCAAAACTGATAGATTTGAAAGAAGTTAGCAAAGTGGTGGCCCAACAAGCATGATACATTGAACATGTAGAAAATGGTTAGCAATTTTCTTCTTACTATGATATTTTAGAATATCACGATGGCAAGGTCTGTTTTGTTCTTTAAAACAAAGCCTCCTCAAATTCATATAGCCTCTTCTTGTGGCTGTGGTAATGGGAATGTGCTGGAAATGAGGCCCTGAACACCTGACGCACCTCTTACAAGTATCTGAGATGGCCTTTTTTTATTTCAAGCAGCAGTCTCTCCTTCCAACGTGCATACCATCTAGGAACATACTGAAGGAAGCAGATTGAGAATTAATAACATCAGAGCACAGCCTGAGAGAAAAGAGTCAAGAAAGTAGAAAGGCAGAAGCTAACCTTCAGCATCAGGCATCACATATCATAGGCCACGATTCAAGGCCAGCATACCAGTCAAGTGTGTCCTGAAAATGAGCTCACGTGTGAGGAAGCACACACACATGCATGCTATCGTGGTGATCGCAGTAGACAACAGTAAAGGTGCCTTGCAGGCAGAAATAAGAAATTAACAAGTCCTGAAATGGCTCGAGCTACAGAAAGTTGCTTCCTGAAGTGAAACCCACGAGCATCACTAGAGACCCTTTGCCATCACTCGCTCAGATCATCTTTTCAGCTCATTTCCCAGGATCTCTCCAATGCCCTATACACAAAGCTGGATTTTTTGCTGTTCTTTGAACATGATCCAGTGCTTGCATTTCTCTGTGCCAAAATGCTGTACCCCACCAAGTTTCACTTCCCAATCCTACCTGAGCATTAAGATCCAATTTGACAGTCATCTATAAATCTGAAACACACTAGAGAGAAGCTCTCTTGGTCTGAATTCTTATGATAATCATCATTTTCTAACGCATTGTCTCGAGCACCTTGGCTATTTTATTTCTTCTCATTGCCATTAATCCTTAAATTCTTTAGGGAAAGATGGTTCATATTAAGTAGATTAATGTTTTGAGCATAATATGTATGTATTAATAAATACTTGTTAAATGAAGGAATAACAAGTTACGATAGTCTAGAGGGAAAATGTAGATCAAGGAACCAGAAAAAGAAGTTACCCTTTTCAAAGTTAGCCAAACCCAGAGAGTCAAGGGTTGATTGTTTTTCCTCAGTTGTGGAGACTGGAGTAAAACTCAGGCTTGGGTGAACGGTAGTCACACTCTTGTATTAGAAACACCAAAGGCATAGCAACACTTAATCTAGGAAAACCATAGACATGTGCGGGGGGGGGGGGCAGGCAGGGGAATGGGAAAGGGAATGAAGGTAGGGAGGGATCTAGGAAATCAATCAACAAGGTAGCGTACGTACTCTTTACCACCCCCCAGATGTCAAATATTTATGCAATCATTTAATTCTGAAAAATTCACAATCAGATATATATATATATATATGGACATTTATATCTCTTATAGAGACTGGGATGCAGGAGATGTGGGGTAACTATAGTTTGAGGTCAAGTGACTATTGTTATTTTATACTTTTATGATTATACAACTAAACCTTAATAAAATAAATAAATAAATAAAATTAAAATTAAGAGGTATTTAGAGACAATGGAAACCCCAGAAATGAACTTGATATTGGTAGCATTTTAATGGAAGAATGTAAGCTGTACTGATATATTTTTCTGCCAACCACTGTAGCAGTGCAGTCATCTGGCCCATTCTTGTTTATGAATCTTAAGACACAGTGAAAAATGCAACAGAATATTAGATCTCAGGAAACCATGGAGATGAGGCCCCTCCTTCTTCTCCTGGGACTGGAGGAAGCAGAGCGCAGTTCATCCAGCTATTCAGTAGCTGAATGGGGACTAGAACCTATTTCCTGAATTGAAATCAAGGGCTCTTTCTGCTCAAACAAGCTGCCTCATCGCAAATCTATCATCTCTGATGTTCAACACCACAGTCTAATGACTTGAAATACAAAAAGGGTGTAATAATGTGTGCATTCCTTTAAGTGGCATATTTTGTGCTATATTTAGGAAGAAGAATCACTCATCCTTCATAAAAGGCTACAGTGATTTCTTCTGACTGGTCAAAACTCCCATCTAATCATACCCAGAGCCTTGTTAGTCCCTACTCATTTCCATGAAACATTGGAGGCCTGGGATTATGTTATCAAGGTGGTATTTGTAGGTTGATCCTAATGATGCTTATTTTCAACTGCTTTTGTTGTTGTTGTTCTTGATGGTATAAGAATGGGAGAGAAAAGTCTGACCTCTCATTTGTCTAACCTTTATATCAGCCAAATAAAATGGTAAAGTGAATGTATTATAGGCATTCCAGGGACTTTATCAAATATTAAAATATAATTATTTAATTATCATATTTGTCTTATAAAGAACTGCCAGAAGAGTGTTCCTTCAAAGCAGTTTTATATCCGAATACTTTAGAGTGCTTTTCTTAAAACATAGAACACTGACCTCTACCCAGGATCTACAGAATCCAAATGGATCATCTAACCATCAAGCTGGGAATCTGATTCCAAAGAGCTCTGATGCATAGTTATGTTTGGAAATTATTACTCCTAAGGCAAGGTAATTCCTACAGAAGGCAGAATTCTCTTCCTATCTATGTCTGCCCACTCGTATTTTGCTCCTGCTGCACCAACCACCCTGGGATACTAATCACTATTGGTGAACTCTGACCTCTGTTTCTCTGCATGACTCTGAGAAACCACACTTCATCCTCATTACCTGCTCAGCCCCTGGCCTGCCTTTTCAGCAAGGGAAAGTAAGCATGCTGCTGAAGGTGATCAATTACCCCTACTCCAGATTTACCCAGGCCATTCCACTGGCCTGCCCATCCATCACTTCTCTTCTTCCCTCTTTCTTTCTTTCTGCCTCCCATTTCCCACCAAGGCTCTGATGACTGCCTCTAGGACTCCTCCTGAATTTAGTTGTGAACTTTCAGATTTATAAAAATGAGGCAATTCCTTTACCAGTTTTTTCTGCTGTAAATAGGGCACATGAAATCTGGACAAGCTCCTACAGAGAGAAGGGGCAAAAGCAGATGGAGGAGGATAAAGATGCAGCAGTCCGAACCTTCCAGGAACAAGGCTGACACAATACTTACGTTTCTTAAAGAAAGAGGCCTCCCTGTAGTAACAATCACAAACTTCTTAATGCTGCATAATTAAGATTGTATTTACCTATGTGTCTAATATTATAAAACCAAAATTCTTAGATATATCTGGTTAACACTGAAGATATGCCCCACCTTTTTTATTTGCCCTCCAAACAGATGCATCCCTCACAGATGCCCCATGAATTTACTGTCTACTCATGGAGACACATGCTCTACTTACGCAGGAGAGGTCAGGACAGTGGCCCCATCCCACCTAATGGACTCTTTCCACTCTAAGTAGTTTTATAAAGTTACATATTATATTATGTTACAATATTGTATTGCATTATATTATATTACATTATATTATATTAATTATATTATATTATATTATATAAACATAAGTTCCCATTAGTCTCCCAGAAGTTAAAGAAATTCACAATACTGGTAGATTTGTCTCAAAATATCACTTAATTTTCACTGAAAGAAATATTCAATCAAATCACTTAAATTTGGCATTTCTGCATCAAATATCACCTTGATCAGAAAATAAGTGCTTATATATGAAAGGTGGTGTGATATGGTAGAAAGATCTCAAAACTAGATGTAAAAGGGTTGGATTTTTATTATGATTATTATAGCTCTGAAAGTAAATGACTTGGAAAGGCCACTTAATCCTCCCATAAATATCTATTTATCTAACTACCTAACACAAAAGGACTGGACTGGTAGAGCAAAATCTCTGGGAGGAACACTGTCTTGGACATTAGCACCAGGTCTACTAACCAGCTATGTGACTCTGAACAACTCATTCTACCTGTCTGAATCTGTTTGTTACCTGTGAAATAAGAAGTAGAACTAGATATTCTCTTAGGGCTGTCCCAGTTGAAGTATTCAAGTTTCTGTTGGCTTCAGATCATAATGATCCTTTCCCAGCACTAACATTCTGTTAATAGAAATTTCCCTCATGGCTTGTGCAGGAGCTGCATTAGCACTCCTCTGCTTACAAAGTTGCTGATAGCAGATATTTTCAACTGAAGCTATCTCATTAGTGGTAGCAGCTCCAGGTGTTAATGGCATATCAATAACTCTTACAGTGATCCCTTGTATTATGTTAATTTCCCTCCTTTGATTATTGCATGATAATTCTACAGTTTTCTTTGGTCGCTGTGCAGGCTCTGCAGTGTCTTAACCATGTACCTCATTTTTTTGTTGTTATTTTTAAGAAATATATTTAGCATCCTCCTACTTCCATAGGAAACACATTTTGGTTTTGATTAATTTTCAAATGATTCCCTTGCACCAAATAAATTTTAAATAAGTATTTGCATATACTGCCTAGCATTTATTCCTGAATCATTTGGAGACAGAGTGTATACGATGTGAGATTTGTTTTGTCTGTTGGAAGTTATGATCTTGAATTACATGACTTAGAGGAACAATTTCCACATGTTTTCAAGTTTACCTGTGGCTAATCAGTCCTCTGACTCATGCGTGGCCCCTGGATTTGCACACTGGATGCTTTCCGCAAATGCTTATCTCTACACGGGAAACAAACTCACCCTCTCCCCCTTTCACAACCAGCACACCCTTACCATGTTTCCTGCATCTCCACATCCCTGTTGTTTGTTGTCCAACCTGCTGCATCACAGATGCTCCAGTAATGCTTTATATAAATTTACCTTCTTTTGAACAATTGCCAACACAGGTAAAGCCACGCAGGCACTGAATAAAATATTTCAGATGCTGATAATAGTATCATGCCAAGAATGAATACCACTTCATCTCTCAAAAAATAATAGATTTTCAAACCAGCTCAGCTTAACTCTTAACGGAAAGATGGTACTAAATAGACCTAGATGAAAAATTCCACCAAGAAATAATCCTTTATCCAACTCAGACATATTTGATCAAATATATTACTCACTTCAGTCTACACTGGAGCAATTTGCACCAATTGGCAGTATTGTTAGTGTGCAGAGACATCCGAAAGATTTCACTCACCCCCAAAATTAATGATTAACAATTAATTAATGATGAGCTGAGCACAAAGGGCATATGCCTGTAATCCCAGAACTCAGGAGGCTAAGACAGGAGGATCATAAATTTGAGGCCAGCCTCAAAAACTTAGCAGGACCCTCAGCATTTTAGTGAAGCCCTGTCTCAAAATAAAAAATTAAAAGTGCTAAGGATGGAGCTTATGATAAAGTGCCACTAGATTCCATTGCCAGTACTATAACAATTAATTGTGACAAACAAAAATTGAAAGAAAACTGACAATAATATTTCAGCTATTAACAATCTCAATCCTGTTGTTAGTATGGGTCCCTTAATCCTTACTTTAAATCTATCAATTCAATATATTAATATAAGCAGAATTAGTACCTTAGGTGGCTAACCTAACAATTACCTCAGCATGTATGAATTATTACATGATCATGGGGAACTGTGCTTAAGTTCCTAGGGGATGTAGGGAGGGGTTTGGGTAGGGGGAAAGGGAATAGGAAGGATATCAAAGTGACCAGAGGGAGGTAGTATGGGGGAATCTAACCTGAGGGGAACCTCTGACTTCCATAAGAAGTCCAATTAACTTGGGACTTAAGTAAAGTGAAACATGGAACCATGGGGAACCCAAAGGGGGAAACCATGGTCTGGCACCAATATTGGCTTGCTCTGTCATTACACTTTTGTTCTTGATTGTTTGATGATGAACCCCTCCTGTTGTAAGACCATATTTATTGAATAAAAAATTTATTTATATATATTAATATGATTATGAAAAATTCTTGCCAATATGTGAAATACACAGATGAAAAGAAAATAGTTTCTGTTTTCATAAAATTATCCATTACCCATGTACCTTGAAAATATATTTGTCTAGGCCATAGTGTAGCAAATTGTACAGAATTATATTTGAATGTGTTTTTTACATGTACATTTCTTAAAATATTCAGAGTTGGAAAGAGCTAAAGGAAACAAAAATATATACAGCAGACATAATCAGAATGGAAGGAGAAGGAAAGATCTGTAAGAGTAAAATAAATGTAATACTAAGGTCTGAAGCAACTCTGCTGTGGGACCATTCCAAATGAAGAAAATGACAACACAGAGACATCTTCTTCCCCATGAAGAGTTCACGTGCAGACTACAAAGTGGAGGTAGCGAGGCCGGTTTGGGGTTGCAATTGGCAGAAGCAGCAATCAGTGAGGAAGAGGCTTGATGGTACCTGTAGGAATTGAGATTTATCTGAGAGCAGTGGGACTGAGAGGCAAAAGGGTTGCTGGCGATCCCGCGGAGATGTCTCTACACATTAACAGCACTGCCAATTGGTGCAAAGAGCTTCAGTGTAGACTGAAGTGAGCAATAACCAGAGAAAGCTGGCATGCGACTAGAGTAAAATAACCATGGAGATACCAAGAGACTACATACAGAAAGTCCTAAAGACTCTCAGAGATGTGCTGGAATTGGGGAGGGTACATCCAAAAAGCAAAAGAGCAAAGTCTTGGGTCTTAAGCAGAATCCAAGAAAAGGACAAAGTTCTCTAATCAGGCAAGCAATGCAAACTATATCTTGGCAATTAAACCAAGCACCCCATGGCAGGGTTTATTGAACTTTTGGACTAATGCCAGCATAACTTTCTTCTGTACCCACAACCTAGCGAGTCCTGTAGATCCTTGGGCTTCTAAAACATTACTAAGAAATAGGAAATCACCCATGGTAGACAGTACTTGAAATAAGAATGAATTCTTCCTCCATTCAGCACATATAGCAATAGCATCCACTACCTCCCTCACACTTTTAGACATGTTTTCAATTAGTCCTTATTTTTCATTAATGTCACATAACATTGAGATGCTTATATTTTCTGATGTTAAGGATTATTTTTATAATGTAATAAAATCTATATCAATTATGTAGTAATTCTTTGGGCAGCTATTTAGTAGTATGATATAATCACTTTGATGAGAATAAATTGTCTTGATAATACATTTAATCAATTCATTTTATAAATTTTGAATAAACCTTAATTAAGTTATAGACTGGAAAAACGTGTGGTTTTTCCTATCAATAAAATTATCTTCTTCATACCTGACTTTTTAGTTTTCTTGTTCTAAATTAATTGCGTTAGCATTTTCTTTCAGTGCAGCACTTTGTTTCTTTGAAAAGCAAGGATGGGGGAAAGGCTTATCTCTTCCTTTTTCCTTTCTCAGTTATGGGACAGGCTCCATATGGCCTGGAGCTTTTGTCAGACTTCGAATTCTAATACCTTGATCATCTGGTTTTGTGCCATCATCGTTCCTCTTTTTCTCTCGAGAGACAATCATGTCTGTTCCTGGCATCTGTCCTCGGATTTTCCTGTAAATGTCTCAGCAAATAACTCATTTAATGTCTACAGTTCCTATTAACAGTCTCTTTTTCTTTGGTTTGTCATTTTTTAAATGTACTTCTGAACACCTTCTCATTAAAACACTATACAATTTCTATATTCACACACAGATAACCTTCTACTTAAAGAAACACAACTAATACATTTACTCTCAAAAGAGTCAGAAATCCTATTACCAATAGGACTTTCAACTTTAGCAAATTTTTACTTTTACTTTGTTTCCCAGTTCCACCACTATCAATCTGGTTAAATGTAGCACAGGAAATTTTTTCAAGAAATGTCCTTCATAGCTCATCTCCTAGTTTCCTTAGGTCGAAGCTCCTAATCAGAAAGAAATAAAATACATCTCTATAAACAAACATCACTCTCTGTTGTCCGAACAATTCTGATATATCAGATAAGACACCACAGGTGGCTATATTCATCTAGTCTCTCAAAGACAGCAAGTTAAATGAGGCTTTTGCAATAAATAAAATGTAAAGGTCCAATATTTACTGAGCAATATAAATTTGTATTGGGCTTATTATTTCTCTGTTGGTCGATACACTTTATAGGAAACCTATACATATTTGGTCAAGAAATCTTTTCCCCCTTAATCACTTTAGTTAGAATTTTTTCTAATTCTTGGAAAATGATTTGAAACAAGATTGTATTACCAGTCCAATTGAGTATGCTTTCTGTCTTCCTGGTAAGTCTTATATTATGAAATAAATTGTTATTCTTTTACCTGGTTAATCAACCAATATGTCAGAATCACTAGGAACTAAACAAAGGCAGCCAAGTTCTACCTAACTAAGTCAGTCCATTCTGAAATCTTAATTCACCAGCCATCACTTTTTTCTTTTTTTTTGTCTTTTATTTTCTTTCCTTTTCTAGTAATATAAATGTGTATATTGAAAAACATTCTATAGATATCTATGCATTTACCTATACATAACTTTGCCAGGCAAAATGACATTTTAAAGAATTACAATCAAACAATATATTTAAAAAGAATTTTTGCATTCAAATATTCTTTTCTAATATTTTTTCCTGGTTAAAAAAACCGCACAATTATTTAGGTGAGGACTGACTTGGGTCTCACAGGTGCAGCATTATGCAAATGATGTCAGCTCACTGCTACTCACTTTAGCTCACCTAAGCCAGCTTAGGTACAGAACTCCAGAATTCTATTTTTTCGTCTGATAGAATAGTTTGAACAAAATTTAAATTCTTCTTAAGCTAGTTCCTTTATTGCACGCAATAGACACTTAGGGTGAAATGTGACTTAGGCATAGGGAGTTGTAATACCTTTTGGTTATTCAGTTTATAATACTTCCTTTCAAAACTGTATGTAAAGTATAGAAGCTACTGATTTGAAATGTAACTACCTGATAAAATGCAACATATTTTTTTTCTAAGAGAGAGAGACAGAGAGAGAGGGAGGAAGAGAGAATCATTTTCACTTAGTTATTCATGTGGCTTTCATTGCTCGGGTTCAAACCCACATCCTTGCACATGCCAGGCAAGTGGCGTAACCACAGAGCTACTTCTCCAGCCCCAACATATACATTTTTAAAATGACCCTATCTGCAGCACTGACCAGGTTTAAATTGTTTACAAAATCATCTGAGTCAGTGCCCAGAATTCTAAAACCTGGACCTTAAGCTTTGTTAGGTTACATGGTCAAACAATATAGAGAACTTGAAAATTAGAGATAGCCCAAGCCAAGACTGGGAGGTCATGATTGGCAAGAAAGACTAGATGGAAATGTGTGTCTTTGGCTGGGAGTTGAAATGACTCTAAGGAGCCATTTCAACATTATCAATGACCTAAAATACCCGGGAGGGGGGAACTTATGCTTACCTACATAGGGCTAGTTAGGGAAACTTGGACTCCTTTCTCTGGAAAACCCACACTCATACTTTAAAATGCACCACAGATGTTCCCATCACTTGACCTCCTATGGATGCCCGATCAGCATCCTGGACTCATGGCATTGTCTAGAAACTGCTCACGAACCCTATAGTGATTGAATGATTAAATTGGAAGCAAGCTCATGTTCTCCATTTCTACAATCTCAGTCCCTGGCACAGTTCCTGTCACATATTTTGTGCAAATAATTGATTGCTGAATGAATCAATGAATCATTAAATTTAGGACAGGAAAAAATGTGAGGAAATTAAAATTCAACCTGTAGTGCACCACATGTCAGCTCTTACCTCTGAATAAAAGGAAGTGAATACCACCAATATTCATCAAATAGAGACAGTGTGATCAAAAGCTATGCATCTCAGGCATTTTAGGTAGGTATTCTCAGTCCCATTTTAGAGATGAAGAAACTAAGACCCAAGAAGGTAAGTGATTTACCCAATATTTTAGGAAATAAGTGGAATTGCTGAAATATGAATCTAAGTCTCTCTGACTCCAGAGTTCCTATATATTCTGCTTGACACACAAGACAGGGAAGATTTAGCCTACCCCTGATTTGTTCTATTTTAGGATTTATCCAGGTACACTTAGTCCAAAAATCCGTGTCAGCCCTGGTAGGAAAAAAGTCAGGGCTGCTCTGTCACTAAGTTGGCTTAGAAAAATCAGATATTTCACTTGGAGCTGCCTATACCAGTAGGAGCTTGACTATAAGATCCCCCTTGAAATTCTGGCCCCAGTTTCTAGGTCAGCTGTTCCTGATGAGTGTTCAGACCTCTTCAGAGTGATGTATGGAATCTCATTAGTTGCATCCCTTCTGTGATCGGCCTCCAGAGAGCATGATTTACTCTTTGGTGCACACTGTTGGCTGCCAGCATGGTTCACCCCAAATTGACAAGAACCCGCTTCGTTAACACAGCTATGATACAACCCTTCTGTCGCTATGTTCACATTTTTCCAGTTTGTCTCCCAATCAGCTTCTCCTGTGCTTCTAACCTCTGGCCTTCTGCTTTTGTGATTGCTTGGGGCCCTGAATTCCTTCAGAGTGACTTGACTCCCCTTTCTGCCTTCAGAGATTTTCTTCCTAAGCCTCGGACCTCCAGCAGCTCCCCATCTGAGTGGCTCATGTTCCTTAATCAACATTGATGTAAAAGCATGAATTTCCTTTGTAAATATGATGTGGTATCTGAACGCAAGAAAATATATCGAAAGGTCCACAGAATATTGTAATAGTACAACTATCATGAAGGGAGTATATTTTTAGAGAAATAAAGTGACACAAGGCAAGCACAAGAATTCCCCCATTTGTTTACTATATGACTTAGGCAAGCCTAAGATTAGAATTAGAACCTTTCTAACCTTCAATTTTTTCCATTTTCACTCTTTCATAGTTGCACCAAGGATGAAATTGTGTGGGGGGTGGGGGAGTGTGTGGATGGGTGAGTGTGCTCACATGTAGAGTGTTAAGAATCAGGGACATATATCAAAGAAGTACTTTGCAATAAAACAAATATACAACTAATTTCATAATAGATTCATACCACCTTGAATAAGTCATTGTTTAAAATTAGGCACACTCCCAATACTATGTCTTTTTTATAAACAGAAATAGATGATAGAACTTACCTTTGTTTTTAGAACAGATTTTCAAATTGTAGCTTTAACTTCTTTATTAATCAATAAATTAAATACTAATAACATTGATCTCCTTATTTTAGGCTCAAACAGTGGGTTTTTCTAGTCTTTGAAGATCTCTAATGCTTAATCAATGTGAACCATAAAATAAGTCTGGAAAGATTGTTTCCAAGTAGCACTATCTCCCTGTAGCTACTTATTCTACTACTAATAATAATAGTACCTAATAAATACTGAATATTTGGTCTTTTCCTAGTAACGGCTTTAGTAATCCCTTTCCTGTATCAATTCAGTTTAATATCACACATGCATGAAAACAAACACGAACTATACTTCATAGCACTACTATCACAAATTTATACAAGAAGACATGAGGCACAAAGCAGGGTGGGAGCTGCCTCAGGTTACCCAGTTACAGTGTCGAGGTTGAAATATAGAACCCCTCACTCAGCTCCAGAAATCACTCTCTTAACCCTCTTTTCCCACAACCTCCACTACCTGGGAGACATCACACAATTTCACAAACAAGCTTCCAGGTATGATCTACCCCTGCAAATTTAAAAATATATATTGCCAGGTGTGGTGGTGCACAACTGTTATTCCAGTGACTCAGGAGGCTAAGACAGGAAGATGACAAGTCCCTAATTTAGGAACACAACCAGTGGCATCTATGCTTTAATTGTATCTGAGAATTCAAAGCTATTCTCAGTATTTATTTGATTTAAAAGTGTTTTAATTGACACTTCATGGTGTAGTACTAGTTTATTTCTTCTTTCAACTATCTGTTGTTTTTATTCATTGCTTATTTCTTTTTCAACAGCTAATTTGCGTTCCTTTCTTAGTTTTAAATTAACTACATTCAAGTTGAGTGGTGGTCCTTTGACATGGCATCTGAAAATACAGCAATAATGCCTAACACTTAATGAGAATTTGCATGTGTCAGCCATGGTGCCAGGGTAGTTTCTAGATATCATCCCATTTTGTAACAACATTGAGAGGTAGAAATTAGTGTTTTCAGATTAAGAATATGATTTTGATTCAGGGGTTCCCAATGCTAAGTGATAACACAAGGTTCAAACCCAGGACTGTTGGATTCAAAACTCATGTTCTTTTCCCTGTGCCATCCTGCCCCTTCCCATAACAGCACAAGAGGAAAAAACAGAGGCTGGCTCTGGGGAAAGTAATTGGGAGAGAGGTGGAAGAAAGGACTGTGGGAAGAGAAAACACTGTTTGGTAGGAGGAAAACTCTCAAAGTTGGAAAAGAAGAAAGACTCCACTTCTCTTCTTGTAACCTACAGCAGTTAGCACTCAGGGCTGGAATGAACCAAACTTTCACCACTTTAAAACAATGATGTTCCCTTACTGTCATTCCTTTAAAATAACCAGCTTTTCTTCCCTAATTGCCTCAATCATCACAGAAGTTTAGTTATATATAGATTAGAAAGCAATTGGATAAGATTTCAGATTTCTCTTTCAAATTCTTTTCCAAAGAGGGGAAAGAATGTTTTCATTTATTATTTCATGTATCCTTAAACACTCTCTTCAGAAATGATGGAAGAATTAATATTTCTATAAAATCTTCATATCAGAACAAGTACCAGGCTGAATTTTTTTTCTGTATAGGAGCATTTTTCTGAACCAAATTCATTTAAGACATTAAAACTATTCAAAGCAGGACCTAAAATGACCTCAGAAGCCATCACAAAATCACTTCTGCACTGAAGAAAGAGCTTCATTAAGACAACTCCAGCAATATAAATAGCCATTCTGTTTTTAAAGTCCTTAATGGTAGGTAATTATACAACCTTCCACATTAGCTTCTTCCAGGGCTCTTAAACATTTCTCATGATAAAACTGAGGGACTCATCCAGATTTTCATTCTTTTTGCAAAATAGATGGAGAAAGAGAAAGATAGCAAGAGAAAGAGTCCCAGAAGCCAAACTTTTTATGGGCAATCAAAAAAGTTCTCTTAGAATGCTCAAATACTCAAGCATACACCTGTCCCAGAAAGCTCCAAAGCCAATCTTTCTCCCTTCCACATAGAAATGGATCAGTCAGGCATCGTTGGTATGAATACAAAGTATACATAATTTATTTAACATATTTGTACATAAATATTTTACCATATAAATGATGTGGACAACATACACAACTTATTACAGCTGAATGGCACCTATTTGTAGATGACTGACTTTGTCCAAAGACCATGTATGGTAGGGAAATTTTTGAGTGATTTCTCACAGAATAACATAATGATCAGTCAGGAAGACGAACATATCCCAGGAGATATGACCATGTCAGAAGTGCTCTTAGCTTGGGTATCACCTCGTATACTAGGTATTGATTTCAAGAACTGGAAAGCAATATTCCAAAGAGGTAAAGAGGTGCATATATTGAAAAACTTTCTTAATCAGAAATTCATGGGGGAGTAGGAAAGTTGTACAAAATCCACCAAGGAGAAAAAAAGTGACTCCCACAATACAGTTAGCCCATGTGTAGAAGTCACTTAAAATGCTGTTTATATTGTATATATTGAGTATCAGACTCAATTTTATTGCTAACTTCTAGTTTTTAAGAAGTGCCTTTGCTCTTTTTTAAAAGAGTACATCTGAATAGATGAAGACATTGGCAAACTTAAAGATAATATTAATTGATGTTACAAGTTTTACTGAAACAGGAGAGAATAAGTTTCAGTATGAACAAATGGAAAGAAAGAAGAAGTAAAAAGGACCTGGATATGTTGGCATAAAATGAATATATTTACAGGAAATGATTTTTATTTGATTAGAAATTCAGACCATAATTGTTCATGAAAAGAAAACTAGAAGCTACAAAATGTCTTCTTTTTATGTTTCTTAATTTCAATTTTATATGTTTGAATGAGCCCAATTTGTTTTTCAAACATTGATTTTAAGTAGAAATTTTTAATAAGAAAAGAAAGGATAGAACTTGTGAGAGATTTCAACACTGAAAATGGGTAAGGTGAATTATCCTAAGGAAAGTCACTAGATAAGAAAGTAAAGGACACTTTCTTGAGGAACTTCTAAATTTAGGTAGATGGAAAAGAATGAAGAGCCAGAAGGAAAAAAAAAGAAGAAAGGAAGGAAAGAAGGAAGGAAGGAAGGAAGGAAGGAAGGAAGGAAGGAAGGAAGGAAGGAAGGAAAGAGTTTCTAAGGCAGAGAGAAATCCATCTCAGAATATACCTTGACTATCCCAAATGCCAGAATGCCTAGAAAATGTCATTGCTTGAAATCCTGAGGATCCTTACCAACCTTCAAGAGAGCAATTACAGTATCAGATTATAATAAAAAATATCATAAGTTCTCAACAATTAAACATTGGAGTGTGGATCATCAAGATCACATCAAAACAGCAGAATAGAGCTTTCCAGTACTCATTCTACTACTGAAGCATCAATTTGAACAATTATTCATTCATGAAAATACTGTCACAAGAAGAACATCAACACCAGGCCTGCCCCAATAAAACCCAGTGTTGGGCAGGAACCTATAGTCCCAGATTTCAGGCTAATACCTGTGTACTGAGATCCCACAGCCCCAAGCCAGCTCCAGGCCTGTTTAGTAGCATCAGTCTCTGGTCCTGCCCCATGGACAGACTGACCCCATCAGTCCTAGATTTTGTACTGCCCCCAGTGCTGAACCTGAGATATATGCCAATTCCAGGACCAGGAAAATTCCTATATCATCAGTCATCAGGCCACGATTGAAAGACATGGCCTCCAGACTGCCCCATAAATTCAGACTACTGGCCCACTCAGAGCCAGGCTATCTCATGCTACCCTGAATTCTAAGCCCATCCAGATTTTCAGATTATCCCAGAGTCTGGTCCACACAGCCCAAGGTTTCAGGGTTGCCCCAGTATTGTCAGTACTCTATGCATTAGGTATCAGATTGGCACTCACAAACAAAATCTCCAGGTCTCCATGTTTCAGGCTAGCTTGAAAAACCCCGGCCTTCAGCAGAACCAGGGTCTAGGCCTGATCTAACATATCCCAAGACTGGATTGACTACAATGGATCTAGGATATAGAACCACCCCTGTGGACCCAAGTTCAAGGTTGGTTTCTATACTCCAGGCACCAGGCTAGCACTTGTGATCCCAGGATCCATGCATGCCAAAGACCCAATACCAGGTTCAATAAAGTGGATCCATGATCCAGGCCCATCACAATGTTTTCAGGTGTCAGGACTATGCACTTGTTGAATAAATAAGATGACCAGTCTTCCAAAGCACTCCAGCAACAAGACTACCCAAGACTACCCATGGACTACAACAGATGGCCTGCCCAGAATCTCTGGATGAGTCAATCAATGAAGATAATTCCAAGACAAGATCAATCTTCAAAAATTAGATTAAATTCCTACTTTTTCAAATACAAACACCAAAATAAGGCAAAAAAAAAAACATGAAAAAACAAGGAGACATAACACAATAATATCCAAAAAAAATGGAGATACACAAACTGCTTGACAAATTATTCAAACTATCAAATTTAAGGAATTTCAGTGAACTTCCAGGAAACACAGAAACAGCTCAATAAAATTGGGAAAACTATAACAACCAAAACTAAAAATTTAGCAGAGAGATTGAAGATATAAAAATTTTTAAATCAAAATAAATTTAGTAGTTGAAAAATACAGTAAATGAAATGAAAAATTCAATAGAGAGCATCAATCAGAATTGATCAAGCAGAAGAATCTGTGAACTCAAAGTTTATTTGAAAATATACAGAGAGGAAATTGGGAGGAAAAGAATGAAAAAAAATAAAGTTTACAAGATTTATAAGGCATCATTTAAAGCCCAAATATTTAATGAATAGGGGTTCAAGAAATAGATGAGAGAAATGAAGGGTGAGAATGCTACTTTAAAAGATTAATAACAGGGGCTATGGAGCAAGTGGCCCTGTGTTCAGTCCCCAACATCCTCCCCAAAATAGAAGTAGAACTAATAACAGAAAACTTTCTAAATATGGGGGGAAATAAAAATTCACAAATACAGAAAGGTCAAAGTTCTCCAACAAAGGTCTTCCATCTAAGTAAGAATATACTGAGACATTATAATCAAACTGTTATGTTCAAAGCCAAGATCCTGAAGAGAGAAAACATAAAGAAAAACCAGATATAGGGGAGTTTCAATGAAGCCATCAGCATATCTCTCATCAGATACCTTGTAGTCTAGGAGAGAATGAGATATTACATTCAAGATTCTGAAGCAAAAACCTTCCAGGCAAGAATACTTTACTCAGAGAAGCTATCCCTCAAAAATGAAAAAGAGAAAAAGACTTTACCAGAGAAAAACAAAGTGAGTGAATCCATCACCATCAAACATGTATTATGAGAAATGCTAAAGGAGTTCTTCATGATGGAAAAAAAGGGAGTCTAATAAGTAATACAAAAAATATGAAAAATACAGAATTAACTAGCAAAAATAAGTATGCAGACAAATTCAGAATATCTTAATATTGTATAGGTAGTGTATGATCACTTCTATCTTAGTCTGAAAAAATCACCTAATCACTTAGCAACACATTAAGAAAGGAACGAAGGAATAAATTATCTCCAAAACAAACAGAAAGCAATTAAGAAAATGACAATCCTTACCCATTAATATTAACCTTGAATGTAAGCAGATTAAATTAGCTAAACAAAAGACTCAGATAGGACAAATGGATAAAACAATGTATATAAGATCCAACCGTATGCTGCCTAAAAGAGACTCACTTCACCTTACAGATATACATAGTCTAAATGTGAAATGAAGGAATGAGAAAAGATATTCCATGCAAATGAAAATGAAAAGAGAGCAGGAGCACCCATACTTAGATGAAACAGATATTAAGTAAAAAATCGATAAAAAGGTCAAAAGAAGGTTATTATAGAATGAAAAAAGGGTCAATTCATCAAAAGGATGAAGCCATTGTAAACGTTTCTGTTCCCCAAGTACCTAACATCCAAATACCCAAGTTGAGATTGAAATTCACATCCAAAATACTATGTATGACAAATGAGTTAATATTGTTAAAATTTTAATAGTACCCAAAGCAATATTCAGATTCATTGCAATTCCTGTTATACACCAAGGTATTTTTTCACAGAAAAAGAAAAATGATCCTAAAATTGATATGTGACATATACACATAATGGAATAGTATTCAGAATTCTGAAAGATGGAAATCTTGTGATTTTTGTGACAATATAGATAAACTTGGAGGATACTGTGTTAAGTGAAAGAATCTAAACACAGAAAAAAATGCTATATGATCTCAATTACATGTAGCATCTAAAAAAGTCGAATTTATAGAAGCAGAGAGTAGAATGGTAGTTACCAGGGAGTGTGGGAAGAGAAGATGAGTACATATTGATCAAAAGACATAGATCTTTGGGGGCTGGGCGGGGACTCAGCATTTGGAGCACTTGCCTGATATGTGCAAGGACCCAGAATTGAACCCCAGCACCACATGCACGATGAAGTGTTGGAGAAACAAAGGCCAGATGCAAATATAAAAATAAAATAAAACTGATTCTCTTTTTCTCTCTTATTCTCTTCCTTGCTCTTTAAAAAAAAAGGACAAAATTTCAGATAGAATAAATAAAATCAAGTCACATATAAAATCATTTTCAAGATCCTGAGCAAAGTTTTGGTTAGAAGCTACAGGAAATGTCTTTATGGTTTTATTTGCTAATATATTTTATTTAAATTTCAATTTTAAGCTAATTACCTATTTTTTAATTTGATATAGGCCAAATACTTATAATTTTTTTTCTTGGTATTAGGATGGAAATTTCAGTCATATATATTTAGTGGTTCATTATTTGGAAATACACAATGGAAGATCTTTCTAATATAATTAAGGAATTAGGATTCTCACCATTTAGGAAATCAAAAATTAAGCAATATTTTTATATTTGAAGATTTCATTCTCAACTTGGGTATGTAAATAAATGATAGGTACTTGGCTTATAAACAAACCAAAGTCACCAATTCCGTTTTTTTCTTTGTTTTACACTGGCTTTTTAACGTCTTCACTCTTTACCTATTAATTATTGCTCTAGGCAGTTGCTACACCTAATTACATTGATTTCTTTTAATGAGTCTGGATTTGATGAGCCAAACAGTTAAGTAAGAATCAGTAGATGTGGGGCTGGAATGTTGGCTCCATGGTCACGGGCATGGATGCACAAGGACACAGGGTCCAACCCCAGCACCACCTACACAACAAAGTGCCTGAGAAACAAAAATCTAATGGAAAACTAAATAAAATTGATTCTCTTTCCCTCACTCTTTCTCTTTCTTTCTCTCCCTCTCTCTCTTTCTCTCTCACTGTCCCTCTCTCTTAAAAAAAAAAATCAGTAGATGCAAGGGACAATCACTTTGATACTGGCATTGCTCAGTTATGAAAAGTTGCTTCTTATTGCCCCTCCCCAGTTCTAAATGTCCTCCACTAACATCATTTTGTGTTATGCAACTTGAAGGCAATTCAAAATTACAAATGCATTTTAAGGATAAAATAAATGGGAAAATGTTCTTAGGTTAAAAAATGAAGATGCCTCTATATTCAAGTTATTCTTTCTTTGACAATTTATTATTCAGACATGATTTGGAGAGGAAGCAATCACCCTGCTGTCCTTTCCCATGCCATGGAGCAGCTTCTTAATCAAAAGAGACTACCCCAGGAAAAGATCATTCTACCTAAGGATATGCATAACAGTGTAAGTCACTTCTATTTTAAAAAAAAAGAATGATATATGAGTTACATCCTCTGATTTTCAAATAATTGGTGTTCTTCACTTGTAAAATTAACCATTTTTAAGCTAGGAATTTTTTTATATACAGAAGACAAATAGGGAAGGTAAAATTCAAATGTTTAACCTTCAAGACTAACCTTCAACTGGTTCCCATACAGCATTACAAAAAATTGTTTGCCTACTTTCAAACCTATTATTGGGAGGGTTGTGAATCTTTTCCTTTTCTGGTAGTGCTGCTTCAATCATACATAAATATTTTACAATTATTCTTGTGCCAAAGAAGCCTTCAAATGTTATTACGGAAAGGATTTCTGTTCCAGTGAGTGGCTTCACTGATGTCCAATTCATTTCAAATTTACATTTCCTGTCCTCAGATGCCAAAAAATGAGTTTTATATTTGAACATTATTGATCTAAAAAGTTCAACAGGTTTGACATTGTAATCTTTAAAATTAATAGCTACATGGATGTGGGAGAGTTTAATCTTAATTCTAGACAGTAGTTTTGTTAATTACAAACACTATACTTCTGCTCAGTGTCTCCTTTCAGAAGTTCACCACTGTACTTATTTAAGTTAAAAGCAGAGTTTTCAGTTGAGCCTCATCATTACCTCTCACTAATTCTGTGTCCCTCGGATTATTGCTCAACCATTTTGTCTCACTTTCCTTATCTGCAAAATAGTAACAATAATAACAAAACAAATTAATATCTATCTGGTAGGGTAATTTAAAATATTAAAGTGAAATAATGTATGTAAAACATTTTCACAGGGCAGGCATATCATCAGAATGTTCCTTACATATTATGCTATTATCACTATATTATTATGAACTTAAACTAATTTAAAGTTTGTATGGCAGGATGAAGAAAGTTGCACTGAGTTTTTCCCCAAGCCAAATTATGGCACTCCTTTCTGTTCCTAAAACATCTCCACACAAATCCCATTTGGCACCTCTCACTATGTGGAATATCCCCAAACACTTGAGGCTATTCCACATATCCCAAAATCACACATCCTTACTCTTGGATGATGAACTCCTTCAGAGCTGAGGCTATCTGCTTTGCATCCTCAGATAACCAATTACATAATAAATAATAACTGAGTCATTTGAAAAAGTAACTCAATGTATCCAAGTTATATTCATCCATTTCTTTCTATTGAATTCAATAGAGTATAAAACAAACAATTGTAAGTATGGGGGATAGCCAAAGTCCTTTTAAATAGCACTGTTCCTGGACCAATAAATCCAGGTTCCTTTATCATCACTTAGTTTTTGTTTTTTAGCACACTAGAAAACCTTCCTTTAATGCTAGTTTGCTGTCAAAACTTCCAGGGTTGTTCTATATCCCTTCAAGTGGGGCTTAAAACCATAACCACATAATGCTATCTATCATGGGGCTTCAATCCATGGCATAAATCCCTTTGCATGTGGATCATACTTTTCCAATTTAGCCACACATACACAAACACAACAAACTAAATACATACACAGAGAAAGAAAAAAAACCTTTCCTTTACTAATCTTTGGTAAATCAAAGCAATCTGATACGAAGTTTGCCGTGTATAACGCAAAAGAAATTTCTCTCTATTCAAAACGTACCTTCCCGCCTTTTGAATATTCTCATACAATTCAAATAATTCTACCTCACACTGATTTTATATATACATTAACCTATATTATCTTACTTCCTCATATAAAACCTAAATTGGCTTATTTTTTCCTACGATAGTATAAACACCTGGTAATATTATATAAAAGAATGATTTTTAGTGAGAGGTGCAAATTATTTTTATAAATAAGCAGTATAGGGACCAGAATGTCAAATGACTATTTTAAACTTACTTTACTGTTTAATGTACAATGAATAATAGTGCAATGGTAAGGATAGACAAAGCTTATCTTTAAATATCTGAATGTGACCAAGTATAATCCACATGTCTCTTAAAGGCTCAAAATAATTTCATAATCAGCAATCATTATAAAAGAAAGGTCCCATAGCTGTGGTTATAATGCATTCAGAAGTCATGAACCAATTGATACTCAGGAGAGAATTTCTTTCCTAAGCACTGAACACTGTCATATACTAAATGAAAATTTATTCATAAATCAAACGCTAATTGAGCACTTAATATAAATTAGAAACTATTGTAAGTAATGAGAATAAAAAGATGAATAAAACATAGCAGCAGGAGCTCATAATTTACCCATTTAGGTGATTGTGAACATATAAGTATTAAGGCTAAGTTTATGAAAAACTTATGTGGAAATGGTATGAATGTACATATTAGAAATACTGTAATTCCAAAGTCATCAAATAATGGTCTGGAAATGGGTGTATAGAGTGAAATTAAATTTGATTTGATCATTTTACTGAATTTGCTGTCTCCTTCAAAACTGCTATTGCTGTTCCAACATTCTTGTTTCTGTTTGGTGACAAGGAAACTTTCAGATCTGAACTTTACGATATTAGAGGTACCCTGGATACCTCCTGCCATTATCCTGCTAGTTATTAGTGAACCTGGGATCTTGTGCTCTGTTCTGCTGTCTGCTTTCCTCTCAGCTGTGATCCCACCTCTGATTTGCTGCTATTCTCCCCACCAATCTCCCACCTCACTTCCACCCTGCCCAGAAATGGAGAGCACGCTTCCATTTTCCCCTTTCTTGTTTTCAAGGCACATCTAGACCCTTTACATGTAAGGAAATGTCCCCTAAATCACTGCTAAAAAGCAGAGAGGAACTATCAAAAGTAACCAAAATAGGGAAGAATAAATATATCTTAAAAATTATCAAACTCAACTGTCCTGTAAATTCACACTTGCAATGATTCATTCACCTTACTTCTGAATTCATGACTCATTTTTCTTGTGATATATCTTTGGCACATGTACTACTTTTTGGTCCTAGTTTTTTTTTCTCTCTCTCTGAATTAAAAAATCACAATGAAATGGGTTTGTGCTTTTGTAAGCAGAGTGCTGTGTCAGGTGGACACTATGGGTGAAACGACTATAACAGTGCTTGCCCTTAATTAGCTAAGACTGTGCAATAGTCCTAACAGCAACTCAGAGAGCATCATGTTCGTAAAGTACAATAAGCAGTTACCAAATCAAAATTCCACCAACTGTGGAAACTCACATCTTACTCTGCTCTACATAATTGGAAAGAGGACCAAAATTTTTGAAAAATCTATGAATGAAGAACTACAAATTCAGCACGTACAGTGGTGAAGAGCATGGTGAGAAAGTGAGGAAGACAAACTTCAGTTCAAACACTGGCCTTCCTGCTTACAGTGATGTGATTTCAATAAAGCTACTGAATTCCTTTCTTCATGTCTGCGGTAGGGATAAGGACACCTTGTTCACAGTGCAGTAAAAGTAAAATCAGAATAAGAAAATAAATTTATTTAGTGTCAAACATATATCAAGTGTTTAATAAAAAAGAAAGTTTTGTTGGTTATTCACCTATTCTACAAATATTACTGAGGACCTGCTTCATGTCTTAATAGTGTCAAAGCAAATAAAACTTATTTTCATGAATCATTCCTACTATTTGTATTAATAGGAGTGAACTAAAAGGGTCTGCTATTGCTACATTTCTTTAAAAATACATGTCTTATACAAACAACCAAGAGGTTGTTTGTAAGTCAAAGACAATTATATATATGACAATTATATATATATATAAAACTATATATATATATATATATATATATATATAATTTAAAGGAAGATTATTCCTTCAATAACATTTTATCTTACATTTAATTTTTGCCAGCAAATTGCTTAGCACTACAGATTCAATGGTTAATGCCATCCTTGTTCTATATAGTTTAATGAAGCTAGGGAGAAGGGCACCTGAACACAAAATAAAACATTATAAACTAAAATTGTGCTTACAATCAGGTATGTGAATAATACCTAAAGGACACACAGTGTTTCACAGAAAGTAGTCACGAGCAGCAGAGGAAGAAGGGAGATAACTGGGGTTCCCTGAGCATTGGAGCCTTGAGATACAGGGAAATGATTCTTGCTGCAAATAACTATTAAATCAGCAGAACAAACAAAACAGAATGTCTCGATGGTCACCAGGTCATGAGACTAAGCCATGGGGTTTCACTAACTTAAAAAGGCACTAGCAAGGTTTGGTTTCAGCTGATCTCAGTGCTACCTTATGACAGATCGTGTCCCTAGCTTCATTACATCATTTAAATCTCATTGTAATTGTAGTTTTGACTACACAAACACACACACACACACACATGCACGCACGCACACACACACACACACACACGCACATGAATCAAATCACATATGTAGTGTTCTCTAAGACTCTGATATAATCAACCCTTCAATTGGGGGCATGCATGGAAGGACTAAGGGGAAAACAAATGATTAACTTTCTATATTCCTTTAATAAAACCAAGGAAACAAGAGTGAACTTCACTGATCTCTAGAGATGGTTCATTCTCTTTCACTTTGCTTATATTTGAGTGTACTATCACTTTGCTTCAGTAAAAGTTTTCTTGGTTTGATTTCTGAGTCTTGCTTGAATTTTTCTCTAACAAAGGCACAAGAATCAAGGATTCTCATCCAAGTCTCCAGTAACAATGGAAAGGATTAATTCTGTTAGCAATCAAGGAAAGTTTTGTTGAGGAGCTAATACCCGAAAGGGCCTTCAAGAAGTTTGTCACACTTTCTATGTTAAGAAGCTGAGAAGAGAATTGTACCAAAAGGAGAGAGTCTAAACAAAGAGAGCCTTCTCTTACATAGCTGTCACATGAACACCTTGAGTTGCCTATTATCCCGTGTGGACAGTTAATTACTTAACTAAAGAAACAGTGCACTATGAAGAAGAAAATATTTTACCAATTACAGGTTGGACATAACTATTGCCTGTATTTTCTCCTAAACTCAGAATGGTTCAGTGGAACGTCTTGCTTTCACAGAACGCTGAATTTTTCTGATTCTGTGATAAACAGAGATATCCCATCTGGAGCACCTTTCTTCAAACAAGCAGCTATACAAAAAGGTAGATTCTGTGGGAATGAAAAGATTGAATGGGGTGAGACGGTATGTATTGCCACAGACATTATGGAATGTTTTACAGAATCACAAAGAGGAGAACCCAAGAATATTCTGGCAATAGCTGGGAATAACTGATAATCTATGAAGACAGTATTCCCTTTGCCCCTGAAACTCACATTTTGACACTATGATAATGAATCTGTATCACATGTTCCTAAAATAGAACATGACTTTAGTGGTGTAATTCAGAATAGGAATAAGATATTCATTTTTATTTTTGTGGCTTTGTTAAAATCAGATCATTTTCAGAACAGTTGAATTATAATAAATGCTTATCCTTTATCTCTGTCTTTAATTCCAGCTAAAGACCATTCCTGAATGCCAATTAAAAAATTAAATACTCATTGGAATCTGACCTCAGGAAATCTGTAGTAAATGGCATGGAGAAAAGATTAATAGAGTTTGTTTTACAAAAAAAAAAAACACAAGACTATTTTGAACATTAATACTGAATTATCCCAGGAAAAATAACAAAACAAATTGAGAATATACAAAGGCAACATGAAGAGTTTCCCAAGAATTAAAGCCTAGGGAAGAACTATTGACAATTCATCCTCTAAAAATAAATTTATACATCAGGATTTCTTTAAAAGGTGAAACTACAATGAACAACCAACTAATTCTCTATTTTTCAACTTCCCTACATTGATTCTAAACAAGACTGTTATCTTAATAGTACCATCATTTTTAATCCACATTTTTCTAATGATATTAGTTGACTGATGGCACAAAAGTATATGGAGGGGGAAATACTCAGCCATTGACTAAAAGGAATGAAAAGAAGGAAACAAATGAGGTCAAATGGTACATTATCATTCTGATAAAATAAAAACTACAAAAACTTATCCTACCAGGTTATAGATCAATTTAATAGTTAAGTACACTCCCATTGAGTAGATAGGCTGCCCTTCTGCACAAATGCTCCCCTAGGATTTAGAGGAGAAAAATAAAAGTTATGAATATAGAATGGTTGTTGGCATAATTGATCCTTCTTTGAAAATCCTGCCATTATTATAGTTGACAAGTACAGTATAGTAGTACCTTTATAGGAAACCCGAATTAAAAGCCAGGAGATTGCCTGGATACTAAAAGATTGTTTACTGAAAGAGTCTGAAATCATTCATGCCAGAATCATAAGAACTATTTTATGGTAGTGCAATGCCTCCCCGTCCAGAGCTGGCAAGAACTGTGGAAATCATCTAGTCAAACTCTGACTTACGACTAAGGATACGGGGCAATGCTAGAGCACAAAGTGGCTTTTAAAATTCCACCACCAAAACAGCCACAAAAGTGTATATAACCTAGATG
This sequence comes from Aplodontia rufa, assembly GCA_004027875.1. NCBI lineage: Eukaryota > Metazoa > Chordata > Mammalia > Rodentia > Aplodontiidae > Aplodontia > Aplodontia rufa. The sequence continues at coordinate 6,229 of PVKS010004230.1, read as the reverse complement.
ACTTAGATAAGATCATACCATAACCCATATATACCGAAACGTGTCCACAGAGGAGCATTTATTTTAATTAAGAGTGATATTGAAAGGTGATTCTGAAGTCAATAAACACAAATAATTTCAGCTATTATTTGGTGTTCTACAAGAACAGTTTTTTTCTCCTTAACTCATATATCTAGGGGTCAAACTGTGCTTATTCCAAAATGGAGACTGATTTGCTAGTAAAAAATGTTTTGTTGCATTTCATCATATTAATACATCTAATAAGAAAACCTGTTTAATTACCTTAATAGATTAGGAAAAATATGCTAAAACTAAAATTGTCATTCAAGATTTTTAAAAGATAACTCAGAAACTAGGAACAGAAGAGAATGCCTTTAACTTGGTAAAACACAATTGCAAATAGCAAAGCAAAGCCAGAAAAGAGAACAGAAGAGTCTGGAGCAGTGGCTCAGGGTTTCCGGCACTTGCTTGGCAGGTTTGAACTCCAGCACCACATACACAACAGTGTTGGAGCAATGAAAGTCACATGAAAAACTAAATACAACTGATTCTCTCTTTCTCTCTCTTGCACTCTTTAAAAAAAAAAAAAAGAACAGAAAATGAAATAAAACTGATAAAGATAGGAAAGAAAAAATACTGTAATTTCCACAAACTGTAAGCAGATAAGCCTGAAATAATATTGGACAAATTAAAAGAATTAAAAATAAGCTTAGTAAGAAGACTGAATGTGAAATATATTCACAAAGTCAATTGTACTTATAATTTAAAGCCACAAAGAATTTTAAATGTATTTCTCTAATAATTTCATTTAAAATAAATAAAATACAAATGCCCAGAGGTGCACAATCTTCATAGGAAAAGTGAAAATCTTTACTAAATGATATTTAGGGAAAAAAATCTATTTAAAAAGAAAGATGTTGAGCTTATTACTGGGTGATAACATTAAACATTTATAATATGTCAATTTTTCAAAATTAATTTAATGCATATCAAAATCATAATAGCTGTAGTATCGTTAAAAGATTTGACAAGATGATATTAAAATTATGCACAAAAGATAGCATACTTTCCCTACAGACACTGGCACTTATTTTAAAAATATAATATGCATGAGATTAGCAAAAATTAGCAGAGACAAATGGAACAAAGAATTGAAATTACAAATATATGTAAAAGTGATATCTAACAGGGTGGGATAGCTGATCAGTAGGTAAATAATGATGCTACAAATTACATATTTAAAAAATTCAATTGTAACTACCATATACTCAAAAACTCAATTTCATGTTGATGAAATACAGAAATATGACAAAGAAAAATATTGAAGAAGTTAAAAGATAAATTAAAAGTGAGAAAGAATATATTCATACTATATGTGATGTGTACTATATATTATCAAAGGAATAATGTTCTCTAAAACTTATTTTCATAAACTCCTGAAATTATTCAAAATACAAAAAGCCAAGAAAATGTGCAAATAAAACTGAATATTATCAAGGATGGAATTTAAATACCATAAACAAATGATGAGATTCTCAGCCTCATCGGTAATCAAGAAACTGCAAATTAAAAGAACAATGGAGGTACTGGGATGGTTGCTCAGCGGTCACAGCACTAGCCTTGCATGTGTGTGGTCACAGGTTGAAATCCCAGCACCATGTACGCAACAAAGTGTCTGAGCAATAAAGGACACAGGAAAAACTAAATACAATTGATTCTTTCTCTCTCTCTCACTGTCCTTCTCTCTTTGAAAAAAAAAAAAAGCACAATAGAACACAAACTTATATGACATATTTGCAGAATCTTTAAAATTGAAAATATTGCTGAATATGTGGAGCCTTGAGAAATGTTGTTTAGGATTGGGTGAATGTAATAGTACATCCTTTTGAGGGAAAATTACCTAATAAAATTAAAGATGTGTATGTATCTCATGATCCAAGTATTCTAATCCTAACTATATAAACAAAAAAAATTCTCCTTCAGAAAAAAGTAGGAAAATCATAGTGATATTGCTTCTTTAAAAAAAAAAAGTTATGCAGAAACCACTGAGATGTTTACCAACAAGAGAAAGAGAACTATCTTTATTCAATGGAATTCTCTATATCATCAAAAATGACAAATACATTAGACCTGCATTTATAAACAGGGATGAATCTCACAATTTGTTAAGCAAAAAGGTAAGGTGACAAAGAGACATTCTGTTTATATTAAGTACAAAAATATGCAAAACTAAACAACACAGTGTTTAGAGATATGGATATATATATATATATAGTAAAAGTATTACTAAAAGCAAGAAATCAATTTGCATTGATTTTAAAACAGTTTTTAACACTAAGAGAGAAAGAAAACAGCAATATACTGGGAAATAACAAATAATAAAATCCCATGATCAAATTCAATGCAATCCCCACCAAGATTCCAAAGTCATTCTTTGTAGACATAGAAAAGGCAATTCTCAAATTCACATGGAACAACAAGAAATCCAGAATAGCCAAAACATTGCTAAGCAAGAAAGATGAAATAGGTGGTTTTGCAATACCAGGTCTAAAATTATACTATAGGGCTGTAGCATTAAAAACAGCATGGTATTGGTATCAAAATAGGAATGAAGACCAATGGAATAGAATAGAAGACTTTGAGACAAATCCACAAATCTTTAAACATTTGATATTTGACCAAGGGGGTCAAAATATAACATGGAGGAGAGACAGCCTATTCACAAATGGTGCTGGACAAACTGGACAGCCACTTGAAGAAAACTGAAATTAGATTCTTATCTCTCACCATGCATGTAAATCAAATCTAAACAGATCAAGGAATTAGGAAATAAGCCAGCTAACATACATCTTCTAGAAGAAAAATTAGGACCAACACTCTAGCATTTCGGAGTTGGTAACAACTTCCTCAACAAGGATCCTAAAGTGAAAGAATTACAGCGAAAAATCAGGAGTAGGATGCCATTACACTAAAAAGCTTCTGTATAGCCAAGGAAATAGTCAAAAGCCTCAAAAGACAACCTATAGAATGGGAGAGAATCATGGCCTGTGATCCCTCTGACAGGGGACTAATATCCAAAATTTACATAGAACTCAAACTCAATAACAAACCACAAACAATCCAATCAATAAATGGGCCATAGCGCTAAACAGAAACTTCTCAACAGAGGACATTGAGCAAGCCAATGAATATATGAGAAAGTGTTCGAAATCCTAGCAATCAGAGAAATGCACATCAAAACTACCTTAAGATTTCACCTCACTCCAGTCAGACTGGAAAAGATAAAGAATACAAACAGTAACAAATGCCGGAGGGATTGTGGAGAGATCAGAACACTTAGCACACTGCTGGTGGAACTGCAGACTGGTCCAGCCACTCTGGAAAGCAGTGTGGAGACTCCTCAAAAAATTAGGGTTGGAGCCATCATTAGATCCAGCTATCCCTCTTCTGGGATTTTTTTCCCAGAGGAGTTAGAATCAGCACATTACAGCAACACAGCAAACCCCATGTTTGCTCAATTTACAATATTTAAATTATGGAACCAACCCAAATGCCCCTCACTGGATGAATGGATCCAAAAGCTCTGGTCTATATATATACAATGGAGTTCTACTAAGCTATTAGAAACAATGATATTGTACCAATAGAAGGTAAATGGATGGCATTGGAAGAAATCATGCTTAGTGAAGTCAGCCAAACACAGAGAATCAAGGGTCCAATGGTATCCCTCATTTGTGGAGGCTGGACCTAAACCCAGGCTTGGGAGTAAAGTAGACAAACTCTTGTATTAGATCCATAGAACAAAAATGCAAAATGTTAATATTTATGAGATACAGTTGCAAGATACTTCATATTTGAACAAGCTATGCTGCATACCTGTACAAAAACAAATGTTTAATCCCATTGTCAAATATTTTGAAGAATAATAAGCGATGACAGGAGGGGAGGAGAAGGGGAAATGTTGAAACTATGATAAAGCAAGGTACATTCCAAGCAGTTATAAATATCACTGTATATACTATAGCCACATATATATATAAAGTGTTCTTCATAGGTATAAGAATTATGTCACTGTATTTGGGTTTTTTTAAGAACAATGTCGAACCCAGAAAAAAGGCAAGGGATCAGGGGATGGGAGAAGGGAGGTAGAGGGATGTAGGGGGTGGATATTGAACAAATTATATTGCTGAATTGTGTGCATCTAGGAATATGTAACAACCAATCCCAACATTATATAAAACTATAATTCACTAATAATATATTTAAGAAAAAGAAAAGAAACAATAAAAATTTAAAAAAGAAAAAAACCATGGTCAATATTCTATTTTTTAACCTGGATTGCTATTATTATATTATTTTGATATTTTAGATAGTTTATGTTCATGAAAAATATGACAATCTTTCAAATTATGTGACAGGATCAACTCAAGATAGCAGGTTTCACACAAATATTCTTCCCCCAAATCCCAATATATCTTATGTATGTATAATACACACACACACACATTATAAAACAAGGATGCAACATTAATTACAGTTATCAAGAAGAAAGGATGTCATGGATGAAACAGAAATACAGAAGAATTCCAGAGAGAAGAGAAAAAAAATCAAACTGACAGAAACAGCAATGAAAAAATTTCAACCCAAAGTAGGCCTGAGAAAAAGCCATTGCCAAGGTGAGAACCTTTCTTCCCCAAGGAACTCCAGAGAAACTCCAAGCTCAGAGTCAGCAAATTCAAAGGGCAGGACGTTCATGGGTACAATTAATCAACAGGCCATCAGTCAAACAGCTAGTGCTGTGCCAGTATTGGCCCTTCTCCTGGACTAAGCACAGCAGCAGGAAGCACTGACTTTTCTTCCCAGGATTCAGCCTTCAGAATTACCTTCCAAAGCAGGGAAAATCTGACCTGAGAGACCTCTCAGCCTAGATACCCAGGCCAGAGAGAAGAGGAAAGAAAACTTCCATAAAAGGTGGTGACATAAATTAGAAGTTGGAAGTAAGTGAAGTTCAGGTGTGAAACACACTGAAGTTCTCTACCACCAGAGCAAAGGCTGCCAGTCTGCTGTTGTCCATGAACCCTAAAGAAAGCTTTCTGGGAGCACACTCATCATCAGACAAAAGGAAACAATGAAATTTACATTGATCAAAGGTATTACCCACAAAAAGTTTTAAAATTTTATAGATCAAAAAACACTTAATTTGGGACTGGAGCAGTAGCTCAACGGTTGTGGAATTTGCCTGGTATGCACAAGGATGCTGGGGTTTGCTGAATTGAACCCCAGCACCATGTACACAATGAAGTGTCAGAGCAATGAAACCTACATGAAAATCTAAATAAAAATATTTTCTCTCACTCTCTTCAAAAAAAAAAACTGTCATCCAAAGTCAAATACTTAGATATATAAGAAGATTTTGCAGGCTGGAGGGGTGGCTCAGTGATTACAGTGCTTGCCTGGCATGTGCAAGGACCAGGGTTTAATCCCCAGCACCACATATATGACTAAATGTCAGAGCAATGAAAATCAGATGAAAAACTAAAAACTAAATAAAACTGATTCTCTCCCCCTTCTCTTAAAACAAAAAAAAGAAAAAAAAAAAGATTTTGCCAAAAATTACAGTCACCACAGTAGGGCACATTGATACACCATTATGCAAAATAACAAAGTAATAAAATTTAATTCATTTGAATAACAGTTTAAAAATTTACCATAAGTATATATATATAATCTTGTAGATAATAAAAATCGTACATTCTTTCAAATGTCCCTTGCAATAATTATAAAATTGTACACAATTGACAAAAGAAAAAAAGAAACTCAGTACTTTCCTACAAGTGAATTTTAAATAGACTATCCAAATTATTAGATTAATAGAAGGCAAGTCAGAAAATTTCTAAAAGCACCTAACCCAATTGTTATCTCTGGGAGTCAGAATTAGAGAATAGACGTGTTATTCCATTGGTAGGCTGGTGAGTGTTTCAAATGTGCTCTCTGGGGCAAAAAGGGGCCCAAATTTGTAGCATGTGCCAACACATCAGGGTTTAGATTCAAAGATGACCTTTTTTATTATTTAATGTTCAAAGCCCTTTGCGTGTATTACTTTGAAAATGATAAACAACTAGCATGATAGTTTAAAATAAAAATGAAACCTAATAAAAATGTTATAATAAAATTCCTATAAGTAATAAAAATGTATAAAATACCAGAATAGATGTAATTAGACATCTTA